>VZTX01007051.1:0-40685 GCA_013400915.1 Pardalotus punctatus | reverse complement strand
CCCCCCCCCACCCAAAGTCACCTTTCTCTGAGGCTCAGTAGTCACCACTTGCTGTTTCCCTCATAGCACAGAGCCTCAACAGCCTCAACCCCTTGGTGTGCTCTCCCTGCCATGGCTGTGTGTTTTTTCATTGTGAAGAGCACAGGTCAGGGCGCAGTGCCACGTGCCATCTGTCCCCAGGAGGGAGTCAGCTTGCTGGTGATACCCTTCTCACTCATCCTGGGATGTTGTTGGCTGATACCTGGGCTTTCCTACGCTTTC
This sequence comes from Pardalotus punctatus, assembly GCA_013400915.1. NCBI lineage: Eukaryota > Metazoa > Chordata > Aves > Passeriformes > Pardalotidae > Pardalotus > Pardalotus punctatus. Next base: position 40,424 of record VZTX01007051.1, on the reverse strand, counting down.
CACCTGGGCAGGATGGTGGTGGCTGGGCAGCTCTCCCTTTGGGCTGGGAAGGTGCCGAAAAGAAGTAATCCCTGGGCTTTCTCCTTGGGCAGAGCCTCAAACTGGACCAAGGCCTGCGGGGGGAAGAGCAGAAGCTCCTGGGTGTGTGAGCTGTATTTTGACAGGATTCACGATATCTACTGGGCACGGGTGAGAGCGGTGGCCGGAGGCGAGCAGTCCCAGTGGGCCAGTTCCAGCGAGTTGCAGCTGTACAGAGACAGTAAGGACCGGGGAGCTCCTCCAGCTGGGCTCTTCCTGGGGGGATCAATGAGGAAAGGCGTCCTTGGAGAGATCCGGTGGGATACAGTGGGAAACCATGAGGATGGCGGGGGGAAAAGAGCCAAGAGCCCTAACCAGAGGAAAGGGATGGGGCAGAACTGCTGGGGGAGGGCTGGGTGAAGAGCAAAAGGATAGAGGAGACACAGTTAAGTGAGGACCATGGATAGGAGGCCCCAGGCCAACAAGGCACTGTGAGAATTTGGATCTCTGAGGATTGCAGTGAGATGGGGCAGGAAAGAGGATAGGCCTCCAGGCTTGGCTTTTGAAAGACTCACCTTCCTCCCCTGTCATGGTCTGGGAGTTTTTGCCCCAGCAAGATGAAGGGGGCACAGGGAGGTACAGGTAGGGGCAGATGATCCTCTGGTGATCCATTCACTGTGGCTATTGCATTTGCCAGGTGTGAGAACATCCCTCTTCTCAGTCACAGACAGACTGTTCTGTCCAAAAAGCCTGGTGATCTCTTGGATTTGGAAATTTTGGAAATTTGGAAATTTTCAGGGCCCCTGACCACCATCACAGGGGTTGTTGCAATAAACTGAATGTGTGAGCAGCTAAATGGGTTGTACTTTGGCAGTTTGTGTTCCCTTGTTTATTCCATCTGCATCCAGCTGGCATGGAAATGGGTGCACTCAGTTAAGAAAGTGATTGCTGGCCTTGGCAGTGGGTCTCCGGGCCCTGGTGGATGGCTCGGGTGAAGGTCTTGGCAGCAGGAGCCAGTGGTGCCACAGGTCTGTCGGTGTGAAGAGGAGGCAGAAGCAGTGCTGGCTGTCATGGCTGCCTTTTCTAGAGCTGGTTTCAGAGCACAAAGTGCCATCAGGCAACACCCGAGAAGATTCTGTGCTCTGGGAGGGGAATGTTAGACAGAAAAATACAATTTGTAGAGGAAAAAGATTCCTGCCTTCCTTTGAAGGCCTTAATTTTCTATTTTTTTTCCCTCCCTACAGCAATTGTTGGCCCCCCCAAGTTGTCGTGGTTGCTCCAGGATCAAATCCTCAGTGTAAATATCATCACACCACTCACTCCCTACCAGAGAAGACCTGGTTCCTACAAGCCAGTCGACCGAGTGCTGTTGAAGCTGTGGTACTGGCTGCACCTGTACGAGGGGGACCTGCTTGTCCAGCAGGTGTGTGGTAGCTGGGCAGGGCCCAGAGGTGCAGGGCTTGCACAAGCTTTCTTGTTACAGCAAAGCCACTGCCTCAGGTTACAGTGGTATGGAGGTGCCTGTGCCGCAGCGCTGCCCACACCTGGCTGTGCATCCAAGTGCGAGGTGCTCTGCACCCCCAATCCAGGGCTCCCGCCTCAGCAAGGCAGGAGACCCCTTCCCTCCACTAGGCTGCATGGGTAAGAACTGGACTGGTTCTGTTCAGATGAAAGGTGATGCCACAGGTGTTTCAGGAGATGCTCTGGGACCTGAACAGCTCCTGGGGCAAAAGAGCCCAGTGTTGGAGGTGCCTGGGAGGAGGTACCATGGGGCAAGTGGGATGTTGAGGCTGCACAGAGTAGTGGAGCCATGCACAAACCCCACCTCCAGCCTCTGTGGCCGCCTGTCCCCTCTGCTTTCAGGTGCCCTGCAAACAGAGCCGCAAAGAAGTGCCTTGCACCTTTGGGCACCTGAAGCCCAGCACACAGTACTGTGTCCGGACAGTGGCTGCAGACATGGACAGGGAGCGAAGCCGCGAGGTTGAGCAGTGCCTGGTGACTCCAGCAGGCCCTGCAGGTGGGAGGACTCTCACCAGCTCAGCTGGCATGGTTGCATCTTGGGCTCTTCTCACAGCACAGGCTTGTGTGGCAGTGTGGGCCCCCCACCCCCAGCCACTGTGGTCATAGTTGTGGCCAAGTGCTGCCCAGTGGGGACCACTCAGGGCGATCCTTTCTCATCATCTGCCTTGGGCTTGCCTCCTGAAACATCCCAGCCTGACATGGATGGGAAATGCTGATGGAGGGTGGGCTGGGAGGGATGTGCTGGAATCACCCCTCAGCCTGCTGTGACCTCCTAGCAGACTTTCCGTGGGTCCTTGCCCTGCTGAGTGCCTTCTTCCTGCTGCTGCTACTGAGTGTGGCCGGGCTCTGCTTCATCCAGCTGCACATGTTCCCCAAATCCCCGGAGATGTGCCTCCCAAAAGCCCTGGTGAGTGACTATCCTCCTCCAGCCTCTGCCCTGCGTGTAGCCACAGCCAAGCCAGGGTTCCCTGCATTTGCATGGGCTCAGCATCTCCTTTCCTCCAACTCTCACACCACCAAGCCCATCTCAGTACCCGGGTGCCTCCGCTGCTGTCTGAACCACTGTCCCACAAAGGAGAAGGTACTGGTGGAGGGCATCAGCCAGCTGTGGGTCACAGCAGAAAATGGGGTCTCAGGCAGTGCAGTAGTCAGTGTTTAGCACAGTTTGTCACCCTTGAGCTGGCAGGGCTTTGGCCAGCTGAGGCTGACTGTGCACTGCTTGTGTCCTCACAGGCTCTCCAGAACAGCGAGCCGAGTGTGGCCATACGGGTGCATCCCGTCGATCTTCAGGAGGACCCACTGGCCCTGCTCCTGCAGATTGTGCTCCCCTCCCACGGGCCATCCACAGCTGGGCAGGCATCAACCATGGTCCCACAGCTCTTCCAAGGCCTTGCCCAGGATGTGAGTGGCTACTGTGCCAATGGGTTTGGCCCAGACTGCTCTGAGGGAAGTGACCCATCCTGCACCCACAGCCAGCTGGGGCACGCCTTGGGTTCCCAGATCACATCACAGCTGGACAAGGATGGGGAGGCAGATGATGGGAATCATTTGCCAGAGCAGCTGGTGCCAGTGGGATTGACTGGAAACAGCTACATAAGTGACAGAGACAACCAGACACCTGAGATATGGTTCCCCCTGCACCTCCAGCTTTATTCTAAATGCCAGTGCCCAGCCCTGGGAGCAGGCAGCCACCTTTCTCTGTCTGTGCTGAGCAGGAGCTGCAGCCAGGAGAGTCTCGGCATGGATGGGCACTGGGTCCGGCTCAGCTCCGTGAAACTCCCGGCCAGTGTGGAGGAGGAGGGAGAGCAGCTCCTCTGTACTCCCCAACCCCTGCTTAGCAGCGGGACTGCGCCACAGCCAGGTGACAGCACCGTGCAGCGAGGCTACTCAGAGCAGTCAGCACTGGGTGTCCCCAGCCCCTGCCAGCTGCCCCCCTCGCCCCTCAGTGTCCAGCGGGCAGCTGCCTTCTCCGGCTACGAGCCACGTGCCCCATCTCGCCATGAGCCATAGCGAGTGGTGGCACTCCAGGAGCCTCCAGCTCCCAGCAGAGCCAAAGGCACTCCCTGGAGCTCCCTGGCCATGATGGCTGCCTCTCCCAACCTGTTGGTGTCAGGCCAGGGATGGGACTGGGGCAGGCTAGCACAGGCAGGCAGAGGCATATTCCGGGCACGGCCGCCAAGGATGCACAGGATCCAGAGCTTTTCTCTGGGGATTTGGTGCTCTTGAGCCAAATGGACCAAATGGACCAAAGCTGAACCCCCAAAACTCTTATCTATTTATCTGTCTGTATGTGTGCATGTGTGATACAGTATCTTTACTAACACAAATGTATGTAACATTCATGTGTATATACATATATTTATAAAGCTCTTTAATGAAAGAATGTTGGGGGTTTTTACTTCTGTGGAAATTTGATTGTGTGCTGGAACCGCTTTTAAATACCACTCATTTATTATAGAAAACTGGCTTCTCTACTAATTGTTTCTGTGTTACAGACCCAGCACTGCCCTTTCCTGTGCAGCAGCTGGGAAAGGCACTGGGTAAACTTGGGCTTTTCCTGGCAGAAAATTGGACCCATGATCTCTGTCTTGCTGTCCTGTGGAAAAAGACTGGTTTTCAGCACCATGGGACACTTTTATTATTCCTGCCACCAGTGCTGGGGCGATTTATGGCTGAGAAGCCCTGCCCTGCAGTTGTGCCTCAGGATGTGTTTCGAGGCTGTGCCTGAAGCCACAGAGGCAAGAGGAAACCTCCTTGTGCTGTGCCGCAGGCTGGGAACAGTGGAGTCAAAATGTAGTGACAAATCCAGGCTCCCGGACTCAACGAGAATTACTCTGGATCTGGGAACAGGTGAGAAAATGGTGTCTAGTGTCCAGGAAGCTGGTGGAGGGGATGGAGGTACGATGCTGCCAATCTCGGGAAGCCTTTGGGGCTGCGCAGGGCCATGTTCCAACCCTGTGAGTCACCCCTGACACCCCAGCCATGTTTCCTCCCTGCCCTGTACTGCAGGCTGACCCCTGCAGCCCACAAAAGTCCATAAGGGAGCAGAGATCCACCTACAGCCCAGGGAGGACCGCACACCAGTTGCCCAAAGGAGGCCATGACTTCATGGGAAGCTCATGGCTGGAGCAAACTCCTGGCAGGACCTGTGGCCCCACGGAGAGAGGAGCTCAAGCTGAAACAGGTTTGCTAACAGGACTGGGGACCTTGTAGGGAGAGTGATGGAGCAGCTTTGGCATGTGCCTGGCATCTGGCCCAGGTCAATCCCACACAGACAATGTGAGGACATGTGGTGTATTGAACAAATTGAGCTGAATTAATTAAAGAAAAAGGAAAGAGACAGTCCCAAGAGATGCTTGAGGAACACAGGTATTACCCATATGCTTTTTGCTGCCTACAAAATTGGTGTCTCATCACCATCTCCTTTGTCCCTCACAGTGTCTGATATGCCTCAAGGTCATGGCCAAGCCCTACATGCCTGAAGCCCTGTTTGATCAACTGCCTCATCCCCATAGCCAACAGGGCCTCCAACCCCACACAGCTCTGGAAGGTCACTGCATGGTCCCACACACCCACAAGGCACTTCTCAGCAGGAGCATCAGTCAGAGCTGCTCCACTGTTTGTGCCACAGGCTCTGGGCAGGAGCCCCATCCCAGGCAGGAGCTTGTCCAGGCCCAGCAGAACCTCCGCTATGCTGCTCCAGCCCAGTCCTGGGTGGTTTGCCAGGACATGGGACCAGTGCAAGGGGACCAGACTGGCTCCCACAGCTGCTGTATCGTGGGTTCTGGGCTTGTGCCAGGGCATGGCTGGTGCTCTGATCACAGCTGGCCAGGTCTCTGCAGGTCAGAGGAGGATGAGCTCTTTCCTGAGTCTGTGACAGGACAAGGATGCTGGGGTCCCCATGGGTGATTCAGGGCAGCCCTGGCCCAGGGGTGGTTGAACAGCTGCAATGCTCCCACTCGTAAGAAAGAGTTGTTCATGGGGAGTGGAAAAAGACAGAAGGCTTGTGACATTTCAAGACGGCATTTAGCAGCTGAAGTTTCCAAGTGGATGCGAGAGGGGGTTTCTGCTTTTCCTCAGAGGTGTGAGCAGCATGCAGGGCTCTGCAGAGCCACACAGAGAAAGTGCAGCATTCACTGCAGGGTGAGGTCCCATCATGTCTCAACAGAGATCTGTCACCACTATGCTCAATGCAAGGCTTGGGTGGCATGTCTGGATTAGATCCCACTGGTCTACCTGGCCAGGTGTTATGTGCTGAACAGGACTGCACTGTGCTGGAGGATGGACATGGGTCAGGGGTAAGCCCTCAGCCCCAGAAAGGCCTGCACAGGACACTGGGCCATCACCACAGTCCCTCCATCACCACTGCAGCCTCAGGCACATGCATACAGCCGGCTCCTCCCTCAGCATTCCGTGCTCCCACTGCAGCTTGGAAAGGGCTGAGCCAGCGACTGGGCTTCAGGCACTCAGCCCACCCTACAGCACCATCATCTCGGAGGTCAGATGCCACCTCTGGTGCTGGTCTCAGACCCGTGGCAAGCACTGTGCCTGCAGGTACTGGTGCGGGGGCTGGTGGAAGCTCTGAGTCATCACGGGTTTGTCTTGGGTTAGAGACAAATTTTCTAGGTGGAAAGCTCTCTGAACAAACACCTCCCCCAAAGCAAAGGTTTCCAACACCCCCTCTCCCCACCACAACAGATTTTCTTGGATGAAAGTGAAAAAAAACTATTTATTTAATAAAACACGCAGGGTGCCCTGTAAGGCACAAGGGAAGGGGAAAGCGGAAAAGGAATTATTACACCTGAGTAAACAGCTGATGAACTTTAGTGTCCTTTTCCTCTCCAGAAGTCCCCGGGGAGCCGGGTGGAGTTGCTCCGGTGGCTCCCTGGAGGGTCTTTGTCTACTGTCCTCCGGGGGAGGTTCTCAGGTTCTCGGGTGAGAAAGCAAATCGAGGAAAAAAAAAGTCCAGAAAAGGAGATGACAAAAAACAATCCCAGGGAGAAAAAATCTAGCAGTGGCCACAGCAGCAGCAGCAGCACCCCGAGAGGAATGTCCCTTCCTCCCCTCTCACTCCTCAGCTGAGAAGCCTGGGGAAGAGTTTCAAAACAACCCTTGCCTGGCAGTTTCTCCCAGATGCTGAAAATGTAGTTAAAGCTATAGGACCACATTTCTGGTCATATACACAAACGATAGGGAACACAGACTCATCATCCATCACCCCAAGACACATCAATCAGCTGTTCCTGCCTTTTCTCAGTGGTGTTTTCAGCTTCTACTGGTGCCAGATCAAAGCAACAAGAGGATTGCAGCTGCAAACAGCTCTTTATTAGAAACAGCAGGTTTAGGACTGTGCAAGAGTGTATTTCTTATTACTAATTCTCAGAGAACGGAGCTGCCAGCCTGTGAAAGTAGTGGACAGTGGAAAATTGCTCTTTGGGGGCTAATGGGGCTTTCACAGTCGCTGGGCGAGAAGCGTTGTGCCTGACAACCACAAGAGATGTGGTGGCCCCTGAAATGATGGGGGAAACTCAAGCTCTAATACTTTGCAGGCTGCCAGTACTCAGGACCATTCCCATTTGCCTTTGAAAGCCATGGGAGGCACAGCTGCAGAGAACAGGGTCTGCTCTGCCCTTGTGCCCACCCTGCTGTGTCTGCTCTCTCTCTTGCCTGTCACTGCAGCTGCCCTGCCGCCTCTTTGGGACAGCCCAGAGCCACTCCAAATCCTCACAGCCATCTCAAGCACTGTCCAGCACATCTGTGTATATATGGCAAGGATCTGAGACCTCACTGAGGCCCTGTCACTCAGCCTCCCTGTGCAAGTTGCCTCTGTGATGGCTCCATAGCTCCAGGTGGGTTCCTGAAGCAGCACAGGGCACCAGCATTGGAGCTGTCCTGCTGGACCCCATCCTTCAGCCCAAAAAGGATTTGTGGTTTGACAGGTCCGAGCTGCAACATCCAGGCCACTGGCTCCTGCTGCACCTCCCTCTCAATGGTCTTAGCTGCTTGGCCACCAGGATGTGAGTGGGGACTGTGAGAGCCCCAAAAGCTGGAGCCCGAGTGTGGCGTGTTTGGATGATGTGCATAAAGATGGCTGCAGGGCTGACAGGCTGTAGAGAGGTGAACTTGCTGGCTCAGATTTGTGTGGTTTCTCTCCAGGCAGGAGCTTTCCTGCAGCTCAGTGGATAGGGACCCAAGCAGGGCAACTGGGACACCCAGGTCACCCCACGGCACTGTAGAGCAAAACTGGTCCTACTTCATATGCTGGTCTGCAAGTGCCCTCACCTGGGAATGTGTGGCAAGTGTCTGCACTCAGGAGGTGCCATGGGCACCCTGATGGAGTCACATACCACCTAGCTCTGTCACCAGGTCCCTTTACTCCATAGGACAACCACTGCTGTGTTGGATGGAGCTGCCTTACCACTCACCACTGCTCTTCCCAGGGTCTCTGATATACGACCAGTTCTTGCGCTTCCCATCCTTCAGATCCATGTCAGGGGATTTCTGGTCCTGTAGCCTACAGGAAAGGCAGCTCAGCTGAACACCTTCCCACTTCCTGGCACTGCTCCAGTAGCTCTCTGCCTCCTAGGATAACTCGTGCTCCCGGTGACAGACAGGACCAGCAATCTGCCCTCTGAGTTGGGCACCTGTTGGCTCACAATGCACTCTTGAGTTTGGGAGTTCTGTTCATCCTCCTTATGGCACCACAGGAAGTGTGATGAGCCAGTCTGCAGAATTTTTCATTCTATGACATGAAATCTGGCAGGATTCTGGTTTCTTTCCATCCTCTATCTTCCAGAGGATGGAAAACAGGCTAGATACAGATTTTTTTTTAGGACAAAAGTCCCAGCTGAGTGGCATATCCACTTGGGATGGATGATAGCTTCATCTCAGCTGTTTCCCAGTCAGATCCATGCCTGACACATGGGGACTGGCAAACAGAGGTGTTGAAGGTTGGGAGTTGGGTGGAATTTTTCCCCTTCCCTGTCGCTAGGTTACTAATGGCTGGATACTTAAGGACTATTAACCTTTTTTGTGTAAGAGACAAAGAGCTGGCTTGGGCGTGGGGAGGGGAGGAGAGATTGGTGATCCTGACAAGACACTCTCGACCACCCGGAACGGGACAGGACAGCAGTGGGGAACTGCAGATCTTCTCAGCTGCCAGCTGCAGGAAGATCTCGGATCGGTGCCGCTTTTCCTTTCCTTGGTGAGTGAGCTTTTCGTTTGGGAAAAAGGGCGCATTCCTGGGGTGCACATCTCCCCGGCTGTGCTAGCCGCGTCTACAGAAGGGGGCCAGCCACTGCTGCCCCGCGCTTTTCCGNATGTTATAATAATTCAGAGGGAAGGGGGCTCACATTTGTGGGTTCTAAGGGAGGTTCCCACCTTCCTTAGCAGACACCTGTCTTCAAACTAAGACGAGGTAATCGATGATCTCTGGATAATGCACCTTCAACCACTCCATGAGAAATGAGAGCCTCTGTTTTGTGGTCAGCAAGGTCACAGTCAGCCTCACAGTTAAACAATAGATGCTTGGGCTGCTCAGCATCCTGTCCCATCTTCCTCAGGAAAGTCCCACTGTGATGTCCCACCCCACAAGATGAGGGGACACAAGAGACTGAGAAACATGGATCTCATGCCAAGATTTCAGACAGACTTTCCATGTGGCACCTATGAAGCAAGCACTGTTCAACCTGTCTGAGCCCCAGTCTCAGTGCAGGTAGGAAAAGGCACTGAACAAGTTGTTCTGTCTCCTTCCCTCCATGAATAACATCTCAGGATTTTAAACTCCTGAGAGCTTTAAATCTTGTGCCTGTCAGTCACTTCCCCCCCACCCTCAGGAAATGTGGTGCTTGGTGAGGTAGGGCACAAGCTGCCATCACAGCAAGAAAGGCCTGGCTGAAGTGGGTTTCTTTGAATTAAAGCCTTCCAGGGGAAGAGAAGTAATTAGAAACAATTCCAGTTGGCTGATAGCACAGTAATTTGAAACTGAAGTCAGGGTAAAAAACAGGATCTCAAATGGGAACTGGAAAAACCTGGACACAGGAAAGCTGGGCCAGGTCCCAGCTGACATAGCAAGTGGCTGGGGGCTGCCTCTGTACCTGCAGCTTTTGGAAGAGTGTGCACTGCCTCAGTGCTGTTCTCTCAGAAAAGCCAACTTTCATGACCCAGTCTCATGGACGGTGCTTTGGGACACTGGTGGACAGGCCTCCATCACTGTCTACCTTTTGTCCAGAGAAAGAGAATGGGTATTTACCTCTCAGCCAAAATTCCCCAGACCCCAACATTTGCTCTGAATTGTGCCACTTTCCTGTTGCTGTGAAGCCCAGCCTGATGTCTCCAGTCTGCAAGGACTTGCTGGCCTAGATGCCCCCAGGAGTGCCCCCTGGATGACCCTAGCCAAGGAGGCTAGGATTACATCAGTCACCTGGAGCTCACAGATGCATCCTCCAGATACAGGAATTGTGTGGTCAGCTTCTGGGATGAAGGGGAGAGGCTCCATTGAATGCCAATCAGGTCAAATACTGCTCCAGCAAAGAAGCTCTCAGCAGTAGAGGATGAGCCTTTTCACTGGCTGAGTCCTGTCTCCAGGGACCGGAGCATGCACTGAGAATCAGCTTGGGATGCCCAAGTGCCCAAAGGCTTTGCCACTGCCCTCATGCTGCTGTGAGATGTGAAAGGAGCAGAAGACACATGGCAGCTCTCAGGGAGGAAGATTATGCTAAAAGGAAGCATGGATCCACATGTTTTGTCCAAACCTTGGCCTAATGTTCTCTTCTGACCATCCTCCAAACCCTACCAGAGCCAGGGTTAACCTGCCCAGCCTTCCACAGCACTTCCCCCTGACACAACACAGCCATGGTGAACAGCAGAGTTTCTGAAAAGCCGACCTTGTGCTGGTCAGCAGGCAGAAGTGCCAAGTCCTCTCTCCAGGGAGGAACAGCTCCAGGCAGCAGGGCACATTGGGCTGACTGTGAGCCAGCACTGTACCCTTGCAGTAACAGCAGCCAGCAGTGTCCCAGGCTGCATCAGAAGTGTCCTCCCTGTCTCCCCATCCAACCCAGACCTTATTCTGATGGATATTAATGCAGCTGACAGTGCAATTGGGTTCTCGACTGATGGCAAGACTCTGGCAGGCCTCCAGTCCCCCTCAGAACCTAAATCAGGCTCTCTCTGCACCAGGGGAAGGAGTGAGCCACGACCAGAGAGCAGCTCACAGCCAGGGTGATTCCTGTAGCTGAAGCTGACCTGGGCCCACAGATGGGACGGGTGTGGGAACACACATGGAGGGAGACAGGCACTAGGATGCTCTGGAAGAGGTGAAGGGGTGCATCCAGGATGAAGGATGCTGCAAGCTAGGTCTGCACAGGGGAGCATGGAGAGTAACAGACGAAGGTGCTGTGTCCCCTCCCCTCCTGACATTCCTTCCCTTGGCTCCTGCCACCTGCACCAGACCCATAGCCTGTTCAGGATATTTCATGTATTTTTATTACATTTTCAGGAAATAAAAGCACTCTCCAGAGGGATGTTCCCAATCACTTGGTGAATGAGGGTGACTTCCCTGCCAAGGAGATGCCACTGGGCAGGAAACTCCCTTGGGCCAGTTTCTCACAAGGTCCCAGCAAAACCCATCCCTGTTGGCCAGTAAATGGGCCCTGCTCAGGAGCCACTGCTGCTCCTGCCCTGCCCTGGCAGTGAGGGGAAGGGTTTGGAGGCTGGCTTGGCTATGTGGGCACTGCACACACTGGGGTGGCTGGGTTGCTGCACCATGGCTGGTGGAAGACCTTGGTGAAGATGGAAGATGGTGCAACAGAGCCAGGGATTTACCCAGACAGAGCAGGCCCCTCAGCAAGCCAGCAAGAGCTCCTGGTGTGTGTGGGGACCCAAGCCACCCCAGACCTGCAGAGAGCCCACGGCAAACAGAAGATCAGCTTGGGGTGGAGGATGCCCATAGTTTGGGGTGGAGAATGCCCATGATCTGGACCAGGGCATTCAGCTCCCAGGCTATTCTCCTAGAACTGACTTCAAAGCTTAAAGAGAGCCTGGGAGAAGAGAGGGACATCTCCCTTCCTTTTACAATTCCTGGCTGTAGCTCAGCGCTGCTGCTGCCCCCCACATGAGGATCTTTTTCTTCCAGGAAATACTGTCACCAGTTGAGGGGTGCAGGAGGAGCTCTAGCTGCCTGCCAGCCTGGTAGCCACCACCACTGTCCCAGTGCCTTCCAGTGGGGCCATCCATGCATGAACCTCACCTGGCTGGTGTGCATGGAGCTTTAGAAGGTCTCTGGTCCCTGCTGGGGAAAAGGGCAGAGGATCTGCAGCAGAGGAGCAGTGTCATGGGCCAGGAGGAGAGGCTCACAAGGGTCTGGGATGCATGTCAGTGTTTCTCCCATAGCAGTGGACCTGTGGCAAGGCAGAGTGACCACCATGGCCTGGCAGGGACCTGCTGGCTGCCAGCAGCAGATGAATAAATCCCTCTCACTGGAGCAGCATCCTGTGGTCACTCCATCCCCATCCTGCTCAGAATCCTGCGTCCTCCCACCCCAGCACATGTGGCGTCGTCAGTGCCTGTGCTGTGGGAGGGAATGTCTCTCCTGCTACATGCATGCCAGTGATCCAGGCCAGCTACAGCATCACTTCTGCTAAATCTCAGAGGAGTTTACACTGCAAGAAAGCCCCCTCCACTCCACAGCACCCTCCACACCAGCAGCCTTTGCACTTGGCTGACAGCACACCAGAAAGGCATATTGCAATATAGTTTACTGCTGTTCTTAGTTTAAAAAAAACAAACAAACTAAAATCCATTAATAACAAACCCGGTCCCCAAACCCAGTGCTATCTGAGGCAGGCTTGCAAGGACACACCTTTAGTGCAAAGAGGAAAGTGGCAGTGAGGGCCAAGGGGACTCCGCTCACTTCATTCCCACAGAACCCACTGCGCCCACTGTACAGTATCGATTTCTCCTGGGGCTGGTTAGGGACGGCCGAGCGAATCCTTGAGCTCTGATGGGAGTCCTGGGGGAGCTGGAGGTGTCAGAGAGGGAACATGGGATGTTATGGCTGTGCAGAGCAGCTTTGAGGCCTCGTGTCAGTGACACAGGATGTGAAGGCACGCTGAGCCAAGGGGCACCAGACCTGCCCACACCTTTCCACAGACACAGTGCTTTGACAAACAGCTGCTGTCTGTTCTCTGGGCTTTCCAGTGTGGAAATTACACATGTGCCCTACCCTATGGCTGCTCCCAGCCTCAGGTGTCAGAAGTGTTGGTGGGGACTAGAGGGGTATGGAGCTAGAGCATGGCTGCACCCTCTGCAGGGTCCTGCAAGGCACAGAGGCTTCTGAGCTGGTAGAGCCACACAGGACCTTGCAGCCAGCAGCACATGGCCCTGGGCACTGGCAATCGTGGGAGGAATGCCCTGATCCTCAGCCCTTCATCCTCAGCCCTTTGCAGGTCCCCTGACCCTTTGTTCTCTCCCATAGCTGGTCCTGGCACTGTTGCACCAGGCATCACCCCAGCACCCACCTGACCCCATGTCCTATGGGGCGTCAGACCCACATCACAGCCCTCGACAGTGAGCACAGTTTGTCACTGTGATAAGCTGCCTGGGCAGAGCCTTTCCATATCTTCAGAGGGAGCTGATACCTTGGAAGAGAGGGCTGCCCAAATGTCAACCCTAGGTGGCTGAGCAGGTTGGCAACAGGCGAATGTAAACAGCTCCAGCCCAGGAGGAGCACTGGGATCCCAGGACAAGCACAGGATGGCTGGGACCACACAGGGCTGACAGATGGGGATGAGGAGGCTGGGCTGGCCCAGCCATTTGGGGTTCTCATTTTTTCCACAAAAGCACTAGTGCTCAGCTTTTCCCATGACGTGTAGTCACACGTTTTTGGGGATTACAGATACAGCTACATCCAGATGGGAGCAGCGTATACAATGTGGTCAGCACTGATGGTGCCCAAGGGTTGCAGCCAGCGGCACAGAAGGAGGAGGCAGTGGCAGGGGCTGTGAAGCAAGGTGCTGTTTCTGAAAGACAGGAGCTAGCAGTGCTGTAAACCCTCTCCGGTCTCTCCATTGGCTGCTTTTGGTTGTGTCAGGACTGCCGAGTCGGAGAGCTCAGCCAGGGCAATGCTGCCAGCCCACCCCACCCTGTGGTTAGGTCATCTTCCTGGCAACGCTGGCATATGTGTGCTCAATCTCCTCATCTGCAGGACAGGTGTGATTGAACTCATCACAGGCATAGGCGTTGTTGAGGTAGCGCCAGACACCTGTCATGTCCTCTGGGATCTCGAAGTCACGGTACTTTTTGGCTGCAATCTAGAGAAGAGTGGAGGAGGAGGCTGAAACTTTCAAAATCTGGGGGAGACTCACTCTCTGGCTTTGGCAGGGGGACTCCCTGTCCACCCCTCTTGGAGCAGGTGCCCCCCTACTTTGGCCCTGGGGGCTAGTGCCATTACCTTGATGATATGCAATTTGGGCAGGAGGTTGCAATCAGCCAGAGTCAGATGGTCTCCATCCAGGAATTTCCTCTTGGAGATGGTGATGTCTTCCACACTGTCCTGGTCGATCTCCTCTGGGAGAGGAGTGTTCAGATAGACATCCAGGCGCTGAAACTCCCGCAGCAGGGCCTTCTCAAAATCTGGGAGGGCAGGAAACCGAGAGCAGTGAGTGGGTGCCCTGGGCTCCCAGGCAAGCTTTAGGCTGGGCTGGGCTGGCTAAGGCTTTGCAGAGAGGGAGAAAGTCCTCATGGCCACAGCAGCGGGACACAACATTGACCCTGGCCAGTCTCTGCTTCCAGGGGACTACAGCAGCATCACCCCATGCTCTGCTGTTATCCCTGTGGAGGGAGCAGAGAGCTGCCTTTATCCTTCCCCTCTACCCTTCCACTTCCCAAGGAGGCTTTGGTGAGGCAGGCAGCAGCAACCTTAACGTGATGGCAGGATTTGCCTGCAGACAAAAGCATGTCTTCTGCTGCAGCGTGGTTGACTAGAGTCCAGTAACCCGCAATCCTTACTGATATTTGCTTCTTTGCGTGGGTTCTTGATGTATGCCGAGAACTTGGCAAAGATGTCACTGCCCACATCAAAGGACTCCTTGTACTTGGGGCTCAGGTGTGGATACCTTGAAAAAGACACTGATGTCAGTGTGGGCAGGGATGGAGCAGGGATGCAGCAGCATCATTTCCCAGGCCGTAGAGCCCAGGGCTGGTACTGGAGGATGCAGGGGATGTTCAGCTGGCTGTGGGAGAATCATGATGATGTGAATTACTGCAACTGCCACAGTGTGAGCTGTGCCATCTATCCTCCTGGGTGCTTGCCAGGAGACAATCTCAGGGCAGAAACTCCACAGTTTGGGGACACTGGTGGCAGTGGAGGCCAAGAGCAGAGTCCTGCCTGCAGGCAGTTCTGGCCCAGCCCAGAAGATGTACATTGGCACAGAGGGGTCTCAGGAAGCCAGGAACTCCCATGACTTTCTCAGGAACTGTCTTCTGTTTGCTGACCTCTCCCAGAGTGTTCTGCAAGGGCAGACACCTTCAAGGAGGCAGGTGACAAATGCATTTGAGCTTCCTCTTCCGCAGCACTTGGGGGGCTACAGCCACACAGGGCATGGGGGAGGCTGGCTTGGGGGGCTTCCCAGTGAGCTCAGGGAAGACCGCCCCCGCCAGCAGCCCTATGGGCCACCTGCATTGCTGCAGTCAAGCAAGGGCATTTGCTTTCACTCACCTGAGTGCACTGAACATAAGCAAAGGGGTCTCGCATTCCCCTCTACCTCAACTCCAGCTGCCACAGCCAGTGGCCAACCCACCAGTGTCGGGGTCCCTGCGGGGACCTCCCCATGTTCCCCCTCTGCCCCCAGAGAAGGGGTGCAATGGCTGGTGCATTTCCTCCCATTGTCTTCCATTCCTGTCCTCCCTCTGCCCTCCCCGCTGGACCCGGCTCCTCAGCATCGCAAGCTCTGCCCTGCAGAGCAGGCTCAAGGGCTGGGGGGTGTCTTCCTGCCTGAGCTGCCTCCGGGCACCTCCTGGCATCCCGCCCCGGTTTCCCAATCTGCCACGCCCTGTGCAACACTGTGACAGGCCCCAAAAGGGGGAAGGAGGGAGTTTGCAATTACGTGGGTGGACCCAGGGTCTGCTCCAGGAACTCCTCGATCTTGATGAAGTCTGTTTTCAGCTCCTTGTTGAACAGCAAGAAGGGTGGGTTGGTGCCCGGCGCTAAATCTTTCAACTCTTCAGGTTTCCTGGAGCAGAGAAAACAAGCTGACTCAGAGCCTCCAGCACTTCTACTTCCACCAGCCCCCGAGGAAAGCTGCCATGGCAGAGGTGGGGGAGTTGGAGGGGGGCACAGGACCAGGAGCATTCCCAGCTCTAGTGGCTTTGGGAAGCGGACAAGTGTTCCCCAGCCTCTGGATCTGCCCTGTGGTGCCTCCAAGTTGTCTTCACATCCAGCAGGACAGGGAGTCCCTGGGCCATGCACACTGGCAGGTGGCCCAAGTCCATGCTGGCCCACACTTGCACCCCATGTGAGGTGGGCAGTGTGTGGGCAGTGACTGTCCCCGTGCAGTGACACACTGGCTACGGAGCAGGCAGGGGGAAGAAGTACTGACTGGGGAGCTGAGCAGGGGGTGTCTCACCCCATTGCTGGCCCAGGGCTTCAGTATCACCTCACCTGGTCATGTCCACTGTGGTGACATTGAACTTGACCCCTTTCAGCCACAGCACCATGAAGAGGCGCTGGCAGAAGGGGCAGTTTCCAATGTTTTCTCCATCCAGACCAGCCTGCCAGGAAAGCAGAAAAATGAGGATTTAACCCTTCCACAGACAGCATGCCTGGAGCTGGAGAGCCACGGGGCACAGCATGCTACAGGGAGCCCCTTCTGGCCCCAGGGGCCTCATCTGTAGGATCCACCCTGAGCCATGGCCCTGAGGGCCATTGGAAAGAACATAAGAGCATCCTCAGGATGCCAGAGGTTGGACTCTTCCCAGAAATGTCAGATAAAGCCAGGAGGAAGTGGAGAAGGAGGGAGGGGGAGAAGGTGGAGGGTGATTGCTCATGGATGGGGAGGAAGGGAGGGTCCACTTGGCCAGGAGGCCAGGCCAAGAGGGTGGGAGAAGGGAAATGAGCTCATGTTTGCCAGGAAAAGAGCAGTTTGTTTTCATGTGCTGTTCATGTCTGCCTCCAGTCTCATGTGCATTTAACAAACCCAGGCACGATGTACACAGGCCAAGAAACACCCAGCAGCCTGCCTCAGGCTGGGCACAGGAGGGCTGTGCTGAAGAAAATTTATGCTGGCATCCCACACAGCATTGGTAGGAAACAGAGATGACTGTAAGCTGCTAAAGGAGCCCCTTTCAGTCCCTCTGCATGAGCACAGCCACAGGCAGAGTGAAGCACATTTTCTTGCTATGTAGCAGCTGGAAATATCCTTTGCAAAAACAACTGAAACACCTCATAAGGAGTTTGGCAAGGGGAATGTGGCAGGTTCCCCCGTTCACAAAAACCGGCTGAGATGCTGCTGTCAGAGGGAAGCTGTGCTGTGGTAAGAGGTGAAATGGCTCACAGGAAACTCAGCTTCTTGAAGATAATTAACGGGTTCCTAAGCTTCATGTGAACCGTGGTGCTCTGGCTCATGTGGTCACCATGCTGTGTGGGACCAGCATGCCAGCAGAATAGCTCATGCCAGCCCCATCACAGAGGGATGCTGCTCCCATGGAGCGGTGTGTGGAGGGACATGAGCCTCAGTGGGACAGCTCTGCTCTAAGCCTTCGTATCTGATAGGGAGTGGAAGTCCAGAGGCTAAGCAGGAGGGTGATGAGATTTAAGAGGATATGGCGGAGCCAAGCAACAACAAAAACCTCCAAGGTGGGCAGCGGGACATGGCTCCAGAGCTTGCACCTCTTTGGGGATCCAAACACAGGATGGCTGAGGAGACAGAGACCTGTGCTTGGTTCTCCTAGGCTGGAGGTGCTACAAGTCACCCCAGGCACCCAAAAACCTCTGGAGTCTGGAGTGCTCAGCTTCTCCAGGAAGAGAATACTGATGTCAAATTCACCCTAAAGGGGACAGAAAATGGATCAAAACAGCCTCCCAACAATCCTGGCTGTGAGTTAGAGCAGGGGGTCTGCTTTTCCATCATGCTAAGACCTTTTAGTCCCACCAGAGGAAAGAAAATTGCTTTTAACAAGTATTTTTTATGCTCAGCTGTCATTAAATTATGTCCCTGAGGAAGGAAATGGGAACCAAGAAATGCTGATTCCCTGGAATGCGCCCAACAGCAAAGCTGAATCTACACATGGGGCTGGTCAGTGTCTATTAATAGCAAATATTCCCAGAGGGGCTACAGCTCTGGAGCATCCTGTGTCATTAATAGCAAATAAGACTTCTTTGGAAAGGGGTGAAACTGGGTCTCAAACTTCCATTGAAGGAGCTGGAGGGGAGAGTCAGAGAACAACCTCAAGGGCTGCCCATGGGCAAGAGTGCAGGGCATCTCTGCTCCCCTTCCCCAGCACCCCTGCCACCTATGGCCCCAAACTACTTCCATTCTTAGGAGCATCTCCAGAATCAACAGCTCAGCAGGAGCATTTGTGGCTGCCTAGCATGAGGAACAATGTTTTCCTCCTTGCTTTCCCTGCCAGCTACCCTCCCTTCGACTTCCCTAGCCTGGCGCAAGGCTGGGAATGAGGGGGTTTAATTTGTCCTGTTGTCCCCCCAGGAGCTGTTGTGCTGAGCCATAGCAGCACATAGCTCTGGTGGAGCTGTTTCAGGACAGTGGTGGGGTGGGGGGTCAGTGAGGGGAGGGGGTGCCCCTCACTCCACCTGCTCTAGGCTTAGACTCTGATCACCTGCTTCAGGTTTCTCCATTCTTGTCTGGTAGCTCCAGTCCCTGAGCACTTCAGGCTGGTCTTCCCCCTCATCTTTTAAAAATAGAGAGGTGGGGAATTTTGGACGAGAGTGAAAAGAAAATCAGGATGGTCTCTGCAGGGAGAAAGAATCAGGCCCATACTAGGATGCTCAGAGCCAAAACCTTTATCTGGAGGAAGTGGAGAGGAGCTCCACCAGCAGCCGGGCACTTCCAGGGGAGCATCAGGCTCTGGAAGGGCCATGCTGGCAACCACTGGCCATGGGGGGAGCCTGAGGGAGCATGGGGCCCTCAGAGGAGACCTGCAGCCACTTGCCCTCCCTTGCTGGCAAACGCAGAGCAGCACAGGGTGGGGGAAGTCCTCGCTCTTCACTTCCTTCCCCAAGTGCCTCTGCCACTCCTCTCGCTACAGCAGGAACTGGGGTGGGGGCACAGACTGACATTCCTCAATCTTTTGCCTTCAGATGATGGATAAACCCAGCGTGGGCTAGCACAGAATCTCTAGGGGAGTTGCAGGCTTTAGCCCCAACTTTCTGAGGCCTCACGAGGCTGTACAGGGCATTCAAACCCCAAAGCTACTTGTCAGTTCCTGTGGTTTCCCTGTGGTGAAACAGCCTCAAATGCAAAGGGAGGAGGGAACAGCTTTGCCTGCTTGGGGCACTGCTAAATACTCAGCCCCGTGGGACCTGCTGCTGCTTCTACAGCCACACTGGGGGCCAGGAAGCAGCCAAATGCCTGGTGGAGCTGCAGAGCAGAGCCTCCTCCCAGGCAGGGAGAACCTCCCGGATGGAAAGATGATGCTCTTGCCAGGGACATGACAGGGTGAGAAATTGCCAGCCCCTTGGGAACCACCCACCCTAACCTCAGGGTAAAGCGGGAGCTGCCCTGCACCCTGTCCATCCTTGCCATGGTACCTCCAGCATTTGCCAGAGTGAAAGTCTGGCAGGGTGCCATGCCATGCCATGCCATGCTGTGCCAGTAGGCACTTGTGGGAGCACCAGCTTCCCCCATTATTTACAGCTGTCACTGGTCACCGCAACAGCCATGTCTGAGGCGTTCCCAGCCTGGGGAGGTGCTGATGGTACAGGAAGGTGCTTGTCAACAGCTAGAGCCACTGTGTCTTTGGTAAAGCTGGGTCCTGAGTGCTGGGAAGGGGAGGCACATCATCAACTTTTCTGTGAACAGACAACACAAGAGGGCTTTTTCATGCTAAATTGAGGCACAGGGGAAGTCTCGACGATGCTGTGGGTTTTGTTTCGCTTCCCTCTGAAAACCCCCTAAAACATGCTGCTGCCATTACAGTCACCTCATGTATTGTTTTATTTTCCAGCCATCCCAGGGAGAAGTGTTAAGCAGAGAATTCAAGACTCAGATTACTTTCACCAACAATATGCTTGTCCGGATTGAGCTCAACCAAGCTCAACGTCAAGCAAGAAGTGCTGTGGCTACAATTTTGGCAAGGGGATGGGAGAGATCTCTCCTGAAAAAGCTAAAATAATCCTTTCTAGCACGTATGTCCAACTACTACCCAAGAAAGGCACCCTTCAGTGCCTAGAACTGCTGGGTGCCTGTGCCAGGGAAGCCACTGTCTCTGACCCTGTCCTTTTGGGCACTAAACTGCACCCGGAGGAGAGGAATGCAGCCACAGACCTGAGCGTCTACAGAGAAACCATCCTTAAAACCTCGATGAGGTGGCACAGAGAGGCATTGCCCCCTAGTCACTGTCACTTGACAGCATGTCCCGAGCCCCCCCTGGCAGTGCTGTGGGCAGACACAGTTACCAGCCACCAGCTTTGGCTCCTCTCTTTTCACACTGCCCATGACCACTGCAGATATTTCAAACTTGAGTGTTAAAATAGTCCAAGGAAAGGGTTTGGAAAATTGCTTAACCCAGGAAAAAACCAGAAACCATTTCCAGCAAATACCCCTCTGTGATACTGCTCCATCTCGCCCACATGTGGACTCCCACACCAGTTCCCCAAGCCATCCATGCTCGTTTCATAACCATGCTCTCAGCAGAAGATGAAGTGGCTGCTCCCAGCCCTCCTGCTTGCTGTTCCCAGGCTGGGGCTTGTCTTATCTGGGTTTTAAGAGGCAGGTGTGTTCCCACTCCTTCATCATGCTGCTGCCAGCAGTGCCACTTCTCCAGGGTGCACAATCACCATGAGACCAGGGCATCTTTCAGGCTGCTGGGCATGACACCTCACAGCCCCCACACCACCATATGGTCCCCCCGTCTGGGCACCCACTTAGCCAGTCTTTGTGGCAGTGACACTGAAATTAGTACCCATCTCCAGCCCCACAGAACATGAAGATACCCATGAAAATTCCACCACCTGCGCCCAGCTGGCTCTTGGTGAGGGTAAGCCAAAAAATCACTGTCTCCCCCGAGACCCACCTTCACAAACAGCTCAATCTCAGGCTCCTTGGTGGTGGTGTTGTGCTGCCGACTGTCCATCCCAGCAGCGTGGGGAGGCACCACTGGCCGCACACTGTTGTCGTGAGCTGGTCTGTCCCCTGTGGAACTCTGATGGGAGAAGCTTTCAGAGGGCTGGTGGCTTGGGCCTCTTGGCTGCTCTTACCCACAGAGGGCTAGAGCTCACACTTTCCTTCCTTTTGAAGAAGGGAGGAGCAATGGGGTGTGCGCCAGAACCCGCCAGCAAGGGGAGGAAGCTGCAGGGCCTCTCAGACGTGACTCAGCATGGGTCTATCTGGTCACGTTCACAGTCCCCTTCCAGTCTATCACACCTACCCAGGCGCTCCTCCAGCGCCTCTGAGCACTGGGCTGGCATCCCCAGCACCTCTGGTGTCCACAGCACGGCTGCTGCCACTTCCCAGCTGGGAGCAGGGGTTTATAGAGTAAGCATCTTGCCTGTTGCTCTTCCCACTGCTCCAGTCTTGGCCCTTTGCCACTCTCCCACCCTCATGCCGGTGCCCAGTGCCCCAAGGCTTCTTTATCAATTTGGGGTGAACCTGGCTGATCTTCCTGTGCCTCCTGTGGCTGCACTATGACAGGCAGCTGCCTGGAGGGAGGGTACAGCTCCTCTCCCAGCCCAGCACCCTCAGGGGACCCTCTGCATTGGCTCCTCTGAGCACCCCTTGCTGCAAGGAGCTGGTCTGTGCAGGGCAAGTGCTCAGGGAAGCTGAGTGGAGCAGCCTGAGCACTGTTACTGACTTTTTGAAAGTGGGGCACAGCCCTTGGGCAGGAAGGATTGCAAAACAGCTAAGGCAGGAGAGAAAAGATGCTGAAGCATGTCGGGGAACAGTGGAGAACCCCAGAGTGTCCCTGGCAGCCACCCAGCTGCATGGTGCTTGGCAGGATGGTGGGATGGGATATCTCCAGGACTGACCTTCAGCAGGGCCCCATTCCTGGAAATGGGCTGTTTCACAGGAAGGATGAACAGCTTGCTTTCCTCCCCAGGATGGAAGGGAAATGTTTTCTGTCAGATCATCCTGCCTGCAGAGACAGCAGAGACAGCTTTCCAGCACACACAGGCTTAACTCTTGGGCAAGACCTGTCTTGCACACCCCAACCACATAGCTGGTACCATTACACAAAATGGGGATCACCAGTGCTTGACTCTGCCCCCTCAGCTCAGATAACCTCCAACCTTCCCAAAAATAATCAAACCCTGATCAGACAGCAATCCAACTCTGAGGCAATTAGGATGGGAAATGATTTTGCAGATACCTGGAGGAGGCTCCCCAGCAGAGATGTTTCTCCTGGTCCTTCTGGACACAGCCCAGCGTGGTGATTACTCTAGGGGCTGCAGGGGTGGGGACATGGGGGGCATTGTTTTTCTTGCCCATCAAAACTTTTGGAGAACTTGGAACTCTACTTGATGGGACAGGACACTGACTCACACTCTCATGAGCAAGAGGGATGTATTGATGGCACTGTGAGTGCCCCACAGGGCCATGGCAGCACCCTCATCATGAGCTCGACACCCATCACCCAGCTCCTGCTGTGGACCCCCAGGTGATGTGTGCCAGTCCCCGCTGCTGCCACAGCCTCCCCAGCTGCCCCTCCCTGGGCAATGCTGAGCCTCTGGGAGCTGTGATGGCTCCTGGCACTGCCAGCTGCTGCTGTCTGCTGATCTCAGCCGGGTGCAGAGCCAGCAGCTCCAGTCCATGGCATTTCCCTCCAGCTGAAGCAGCAGGCAGGCATTTAACTCCTGCAGGTGGGAGGCACGGGATGACACGGTGCCTTCCTCATGAGGTGCCAGAGTGCCCAATACCTGGCCCCATAGAGGCTGTGGGGCAGAAGCATGGCAGCAAAGAGGTCTCTTCCCACAGTGTTGGGTGCAGGAAGGGTGTTTGTCTTTTCTGCAGGAACAGCCGCCTGGGAGGCAGTTCAGGGAGCCTTCCCCTTCCTCCTCACAGTCAATGGCTGGACATTTGCCAAGATGAAGATTACAGCATACATGTATCTGGATTTCTGCCTCACCATGTCTGGGAGAAAGCTGGAGGCACATTGGAAACCTTGCCAAGCCCTGTTCCTCTGCCCAGGGGGAACAGAGGTGGGAGGGATGGGGCTGCCGGTTTCTCTGCCAGCAATGGGGATGCCAAGGCACAGCTCACCCATAACAGGTGCCCTGTGGGAAGTGTTCCTGTGCTGAGAGTGACCCAGCTGTCCCAAGCAGCCTCTGGCCCTGGGCAGCAGACTAAGAGCGGCTGCACATGCGCCCGCCCAGCCTCGGGACTT
Organism: Pardalotus punctatus; assembly: GCA_013400915.1. Classification (NCBI taxonomy): domain Eukaryota; kingdom Metazoa; phylum Chordata; class Aves; order Passeriformes; family Pardalotidae; genus Pardalotus; species Pardalotus punctatus. The sequence continues at coordinate 17,333 of VZTX01007051.1, read as the reverse complement.
CAGCAGGGCAGAGAAGCGAGCCATTGTCCCCGGGCAGTGCCAGCCCCACAGGCACCACTTGCCACCGAGGCCCGGCCTGCACAGGCTGCCAGGTGGGATACAGCGGTTGTGCCATGGCCGGGCTGCTGCGGCCAGCAGTAACCATGGTCCTCCTGTGCTTGGCTGTGCGTCTGGAGGCCAGTCCGGAGCTGTCCGGTGAGTCAGGGGGAAGGCAGGGAGGAGGGGGATGCTGAGGACTGCGCTAGTATGATGGGAGGGTGAAGCAACAGCAGGCTGGTGGGGTAGGGACAAGTGAGGTATAAACCACGGCAGGCTGGAGTGAGCTTCCCCAAAATGCTGGGATTTCTTTATCCTGACATAGGGCTGTGCTGTGAAAACACATTGCACACAATCCCACAGCTGTGGTGTGCATGAGAGAGTGGCTCCCCAGCTCTGCTGTGCTCCCTTGGACAGTTTGGAGGCAGAAATGCAAAGAAATTAATATCAAGCCAGTCCTTGATCTTTGCAGGGCATCTCCCCCAGCCACAATGCTCATGTCTGAGGTGCTGGACAGTGTGTAGAACTGAAGGAGCACCCAGGGCTGCCCTGCCAGCCTTCTCTGCTCTGAGAAAGGGAGAGAAGAGTTGGCCTGAAGCTGTACCTGGTCCCTAGATGGAGCTGGTGGCTCTGCCCCAGCTAGAGCCACTCATGAGTAGGGGTGCTGCAGGGTGCCCTGCCATGAGACACAGCAAGGGCCAGAGGCTCTCCAGAGGGCCACGCTGATGAGCCTTATAGATGTAGACAAGGCAGAAATTTGGGATCCCTTCTGCCCCAGCTCTTTGAACAGTCAGGGCAGGTGCAGGCAGGCTGGGCACCAGGCATTCCCCAGGAAACCTCTGGGAACAGCTATGCATACCTTCCCTCTGCTCAGCTGGGCCCAGGTGGGTGAAAGCCTGATGCTGAAGGGCAGGCTGCAGTGAGAAGGATGTGATTTCATCTGGGCAGAGCTAACAGCACAACCACAGCACCAGAGACTGAGTCAGCTGCACTGGCACGGGTCACTCACAAAGTCTGCCTACAGCCTCCTTGACATGGCTCCACCCAAAAAAACATCTTTACAGCTGCTCACTGGCCCAAAATGGTGTGATGGAGAAACCTCTGCCCCCATGGCACTGATTGAGCCCCAATTTTAAAATATTAACCACTGGTACTGCCAGCCAGCATGACAGCAGAGCAGGGTGCCTGCTGCAAGGCTAGATTTGGGGAAACTCACTTCTTTTCATATTTCTCCCCTGAGTTCCCTGCCAGCCCCAGGATTTGCCTGAGCCCTCTGCATCCAGGGCTGCCCAGCAGGAGGGTGTTTAGGCAACCCTACATCCAGCAGTGTTGGGTATGGGCAGGTGGGTTTGGAGTCAGTGCCAGGCAGAAGTCAAGGATGGGCGGCTCTGAAACCTTCAGGAGAGCCTGGCTGCTGCCAGGTATGGGGCTGCTGCAGGGGATGAAGAGGAAGGAGATGGGGGCTGGCAGTCTGGAAGGGCTGTGCCCCTCACAGCCCCCACCATCCAGTGACATGGAGCAACCAGAGGAGGGGGACAGGACAAGGTTTGTCCTGCCCCCTCTTTATGGGCACTGCACCCCAAGGGGCTGATCCAGCTCTGTGCCATTCAAAGAGCATCTTTGCATTGCACTGAAGCTTTAACCTGGCTAAAACACCTTGTCTACTGCCATCTACCCTCCTCTCCCTTTCCTATCCTCTCTCCTCCAGCATGCAGAGAAGCAATTGAAGGCTTGCTTCTGGGATGCTGTGGCCACCCACTCTCTCATCCTAGCTTGCAAGGGGAAATGCCAAGGGAGAGGTTAACTCCAGGCTGGAGGCATCTCCCAGATGCACCTGCTGACATCCCAGGGAGGGATGCTGACTGCAGATGCCAAAGGGTTAGTGCCAGCAGTGAAGGTGAAAGGGGCCCTTTGTGCTGCTGAGCCTGGCACCAGTTTGCAGGGGGGGCGGGGAGGGGGGTGGAGCTGGTGCTCCCACCTTTTTGTGTTGGTTTGGGGGAGTTTGACACAGTGGGGATTGGGGGACAGGGTGTATATCCTGCCCTGAGCCCCAGCACTGGCCTGGGCCTGAGATACAAGCTCCTCCAAAGACCCCACAGCTAGGGAATGGAGTCTGTGATCCAGTCAGAAGCCCCATGTTGCCCTGCCCCCATCTCCCAGCCTCAAAATGATTTGCTTTTGTTTTATTCAAAGACACAAACCACTTCATTCAGGGCGTACACATCACATTTTGTTAGCTTTTCTTGCTTCCTCAGCCTTCTCCAGCAACTGATGCCTGCTCAGAGCACCTGGCAGCTTGAAGAGCTGTTACTAAAACAGCTTCCTTGCCCACCCAATATAGCCAATGCCAGCTGGAGCCAACACTGCATGTTAAGCCCTTGGAGAGGCCAGCCAGGACAGTGTCGCTTTGCTGTCCCCTGCAGGGAAAACAACGGGGGCAGGGGTTTGGGACACAAACTAGGCAGAATTGAGAGATGCATTCTGTGATGGGAATTTAAGAAGGGAAGAGCCAGTGCCCATTGAAAGGGTTGTGGGCCAGGAATGGTTTGCACCAATACACTGGGCTTCTTCAGCAGAGACCTGAGGCCAACTGGTCTCAAGTGATGGCTTCATGGCTCACACTCATCCATACTGACCTAGCCAGCTGTGGGAGCCTGCAGCAGCCGCTGGAACTTTCTCTCATCCAGCGCATGGCTCAGCTTGTGACAGACTTGTGACAGAGCGCATCCTCCTTACCCTAACTCCAGGGATCATCACTGGGGGACCATCTCTGGCTCACCCTTGTTGTGTCCCCACCATGGCTCCATAACAAGTCTGATTTTCTCTAAACACTTGACAACTCCTTATGGGATTCTCCCATCTTCTCTGACCTGTTGTCCTGCCCCCAGCTTTCTCTTCCTGTTGCTAACCACCTCAGCTATTCCGTGCTGCTTTCCAGGCTTTTGGCAGCAATGCTATATGCAAGGTTTGCTGTAAGCCCATCTTCTCTGCTGCTGTCCTGCTCTGATCCTGTTCACTCCTTAAGTACCCCATCTCAAAACATCCTCATTGCCACCAGCACTTGGGTTCCCAAGTCCCACCACTGCTGTGGCCCTGGTGTCTCTTCTGCACAATGCCACCCCTGCTTTCCCCTTCCAGGGTACCTGCGCAAGGTGCTGAGGAACCACACTGCCCACACCTGTGATGGGGAGCAGCTCCTCATCGTCTGCCCTCACAAAACTACCATCAGCATCCTCGGAGCCTTCTATGGGCGTCGTGTGCCCAGCGCCAACCTCTGCCCCAGCCCCGACAATGCCTCACAGGAGAGCACCGAATGTACGTCTGCCACTGCCCACCTGGTAAGGGAGGGGTCCCAGGGGCTGGGCTGCACACCCCACTGTCTCTGCATCACTGAGCTGCCTGCTTGGGCTGGGGGGCTGCAGACAATGTGGCCTCCCCATGCCCCAAGGAGGTTTTCATCAGCATCAGGATTTCAGAATTACAGAAACACAGAAGCAAAGAATCACAAACACGTCTTGAATCCTGTTAGGCTGAGACCTCTTCTGTGGGAAGGCTGTTCCCAACCACCCTCTGTGAGAGGAACCTTTTTCTAATATCCAACCTAAACCTGCCCTGACACAACTTCAGGCTGTTCCCTTGGGTCCTGTCACTGGTCACCACAGAGGAGGGATCAGTGTCTGCCCCTTCTCTTCCCTTGGAAGTTGTAGACTGCAATGTGGTCTCCCCTCAGTCTCTTCTGGGCTGAGCAGATCGAGTGTCCTCAGCCACTCCTTGTAAGGCTTCCCCTTAAGGCCCTTCATCGTATTTGTTGCCCTCCTTTGGATGCTCTCTAACAGTTTAATATCTTTCTTATATTTCGGTGACCAAAACTGCACACAATATTCAAGCTGAGGCCACCCCACTGCAGAGCAGAGCTGGACAATCCCCTCCCTGGCCTGGCTGAGCCTGATGCCCCCCAGGACATGGTTGGCCCTCCTGGCTGCCAGGGCACTGCTGACTCATATTCAGCTTTTTGTTGACCAGGACCCCCAGGTCCCTTGCTGTGGCACTGCTTTCCAATGTCAAATTCCACAGTCTGTCTGTACACCAGGACTGCCCCATCCCAGGTGCACAAACCAGCACTTTCCCTTATTGAACTTCCTATGGTTGGGGATTGCCCAGTCCTCTAATTTGTTGACGTCTCTCTGTGGGGCCTCCCTGCCCTTGAGGGAGTCAACAGCTGCTCACAGTTTTGTATCATCTGCAGTTCACTGTAAGGCCCTATTCCTAGACCATTTTTGGAAGATAAGGATGGAAGAGATGTTCTGCCATGAGTCCCAGAGTGGGGCCTGGCAGGAGGCACTGCTATGTCCTGAGCTGACTTTTGACCTCCCCACAGGATGCAGCAGGCTCAGAGAAAGCCCTGAAGCTGGGGCTGGATTCTGGGAGAGAGCAGTGCCATAGCCAGGGTGCTGGGCTCATAAAGTGAGACAGGACCCCATGAGATGCCACGCTCAGCCCTGTGGCTGCATTCCCTGGAGTTAGCACAGAGCTTGGTTCGTCCCCAGCCAGAAGCAGCACCCATCTGTGCTGGCAGCTCCTAGGGAGTGGATTAATGAAGCAGATTAATTAAGTGGACCAAAGGGGTGGTGGTTTGATGAAAGCAGTAGGTGCAGGCAAAGGGTAAGAAAGCAGAGGCTGGCAGAACAAAAGGGATGGAACCTCCCCAAAGCTGACGCCTGAGTCCCTCGATGGGGACATCATTTCATGCGCTGCTTTTCTAAGACCCTGTTCCAGCTCCTTGCTAGGGCTGGGGCAAACCCACAGCAAACCCAGTGACTGCAGCTGCCTGCAAGAAAAGGGAATGAGCTGGAGAAGAGGAAAAAGAGCTGAGGAGCCAGTTCCCTGCTTAGAAGCTTGCAAAGCTTTCCTGCCTGGTCCCGCTCCAGCCATACATCCCCTCCTGGGATCCTGTATGTCCCAGGAGCTCTGCAAGCTGGCACAGCACCAGGCTGACCCATGAAAAACCCTGCAAACACAGGCCAGGGTCCCCCTCCTAGCAGGATGGAGAGTATGGCCTGGCACAGGCGCTTGGAAACTGAGAAGCAGGTCTGAGAGCAAGTCCGTGCAGCTCACGTTCACACTGGGTGAACAGTGGGGTGGCCAAGCTGGCACAGGGCTGGGATACCCGCTGCTGCTTAAGGAGCAGGGATGTCTGGAGGGCAGAGAGCAGAGCTGCTGCCAAGGTTCAGCTGTGTTTAAGCAGCAACTGGAAGAGAGATTGCTTGTGTTTCCTTAGTGAACTTCCCTTGTGGCAGCCAGGGAAGACCAAGGGGGCGCTCAGTCCTGAGCCGAGCGGGAGGGACAGGGACAGAGGAGGGGGAGAGATGAGAAGGGGCTCCGTTCTGGGTGCTGGGATCCCTGGGCCTGAGTCGCGAGGCGGCAGCAAGGGAATAACTCGCTGCCTGCTGCCGGCAGCGTCTGCTCCGCTGCGGAGCCACTGCTGTGGGACGTCCGGGGGGAAAACGGGGACGTAGGGGCCCGGAGCCACACGGCCACCCGAGGCCGGGCTACCCAGAGACTCCTGTCAGCGCCGACGGCCGGGCGCAGCCACCCCAGGGGACAGCAGCCGTGGCCACCTCGGTCACGGGAAGGGCCGAGGCGGCCCGTGGGTGAGCTCTCGTCCCCACCTTGTGGCTGCGCGGGGACATTGCGTGGGCGCGGGGACACGAGCGCACGGGGCAGTGTCAGCGCTCACCTGCAGAGGTGTTAGAGACGCGTCACGTGCTGTGGCACTGGGATGCCAGCGCAGGTAGTAGCAGACCTGTGCTGGCACACAGCTCACTGTGGGTGAAGGGGAGGAATTGTTTCGGGAACTGGCACTGGAATCGGGATATCTGCATCAGGGGTGGGCAGGAGCAGCTGTGGGACAGTTCTGTGAGGTGAGAGGCCATTCTCCTGAGCCTGGTGATGGCACTGAGGGACAGGAGGTGAGAACAGGACTTCTCACCCAACTCATACCTGTTCCACTCTGCTCTCCAGAAGCTGTTGGCTGAGTGCCAGGACCAGCAGTGGTGCCAGTTCTCAGTGCACAGCCAGGTCTTTGGGCCAGATCCATGCCCTGGGACACACAAGTATCTCATCGTCTCCTACAAGTGCCGGCCAGGTGAGACAGAGCACAGTCTGGGCAACACCGCCATGGGCTCTTCCTGACCTCAGCGGCTCAGAAAGGGGCAGGAAGGAGATCATGGCTGCTCCTGTACCTCGCAGCCCTCTTTCAACCTTCCCCTTGGCTTAAGAGAGGGGATGCAGGTGATTCAGGATGAATTGGGACACTCTGAGATGTTACTCCCCAGGGAACCATCGGGTCAAGACCGTGTGTGAGAATGACAAGCTTAGGCTGCAGTGTCGACCAAAATCCATCCTGGCCATTTATTCTGCAAGCTATGGACGATTCCTGCGGGGCAAACCAGAGTGTGATGCCTTGAACACTGGAGGACCCCATATAGGTATGCCAGAATGGTTCAAGACAGAAATGGGGTAAGGACCATGCAGAGAGTATGGCACAAGTCCAACACTGGGCTGTACCTGTGTCCCTTGGCCTCAGCTGCCAATGCCCAGTGGGGAGGGGCAGGCAGCTCTGCCCATGGTTCTATGCCTCGTGTCTCCGCAGAGTGTGTGGCTCCAGACGCTCTGCGCAGTGTCTCCAAGAAGTGCCACCGCAAGGGGAACTGCACTGTGGCTGCTGACAAGGCCACCTTTGGGGACCCGTGCCTCCCTGGCATGAAGAAGCAGCTGCGAGTTTCTTATACCTGTGGTGAGAGCTCCCCACGGAGCCAGGGGCACAGGGGCCACTGGTGGAGTGTCTGCTGTGCCTACCCCATGCCAGGCAGGCGGGGTCATGGAGCTCCCCAGGGAGGCAGGGGCTGCTGGGGAGGAGCAGGGTGATGATGCTTGGTGTGTGCTCTCCTTGCAGTGCCTAAGCAGCTGCTGGAGGAGGTGGGCCCTGACACCTCGGACCCCTTCCTGCTCTCAGACTACATGCACGGTAATGGGGTAATGTGGGGAGAGGGAGGTTACACCACAAGCAGGGTGGCATCGTGTCTGCGCTTGGGTGAACCAGCCCTTCCATGGCCTGTTTGTGTCCCTGGTACCAGCTCCATCCTAACATCTCTGTCTCATGGTGGAAGCCATCCCTTGGTCAGTGCCCATGTCTGAGGGGCTGGAGATGGCATCTACTGGGACTAGGGGAGAGGGGGACACACAGGCTCATCCCTGTGGGCAGCAGAGCACTTGTGCCAGAAGGATGGAGTGTGGTATGGGGAAGGACAGGCAGGAGCAGGCAGCCAGGACATGGAGCACCAAGAACACCTCGTGTCTCAGCCTGCACCCCCTTGTCACTGCAGGTGGCTGGTACAAAGGGCCCAGGTTCTCCAGGCTCCCAGAAGACTGCATGATTTTTACTAGCTCTCTGGCAGCTTTTACCCACCTTTGGGGTACGTGCCCTCCTCAGGTCTCACATAGCACCTGGGGGAACAGGACAGGCTGGGATGGCTGAGGTCCCAGATGGCCCCAGCTCAACCCAGGGCTCATCTCAGAGGCAGCCAGAACCCAGACCCCTCCAGCAGGGTCAGCAGACACACCAAGTACTCATGCTGGGTTTGGGGTGGACAGGTAGGGTGGTTGAACCAGCCCCAGAGTCCCACAGCATTAACAGTTGTGGTATGGCTACAGTTCTGCCTATGGACCTTTCTTTTACAACAGGCCAGATTACCCACTGGGTCTTTTCCTTCCTGCCCTATCTGCAGGCACTGATGGAGACCACCTCTCTGCAGGCAAAAATTTCCTTGCCAAAGGAAATTACTCATTTAATCCTCCAAGCAATTATTCTTTCCCCTGCTCTGCCTACCCCGCATCCCAGTGGAGGTTTTCTTTGGGGAAAGGCACATTTCAGGACTGGTGGGTGCTGATGAGGCTCTAGGTGACACTTCCATGATCCCTGAGGCAGGGTCTGTCCTGCCTCTGCAGCCTGGGTGCTGAAAGCATCCCTGCTTCCCTCCTCTTACTCCCATGTGCCTGGCAGAGGGGCTTTGTAGGCACTGATAACCCACAGGCTGCAGAGCAGTTTGTACCCTGCTTTCTTTCCTTTCTTCCCCTCAGATATCCCAGAAAAGGTTGCCCTCTACTTTCTTTGTGGAGTCTCAGGAGGTCTCATGCTGCTGCTGTGCATCATCAGCCCAAAAACAACCTTCTTCCAGGAGGTGGGGGAGGCTCTCAAAGACCCAGAGCTGGGGAGCAGCTCAGAGCTGGGCAGGACCAAACTGCAGGATGAGCAGGATGAAGATGCCCCTGATGACAGCTCCTCAGACTCCTCCTTCCGCCACCTCACCCGCACCTACCGGGCCACTGACAGCATATTCGGCCCTGAGCTGACAGCAGCCATGGAGGGAGCAGTGGAGCACCAGGGCCACAAAGGGGAGGAGATCTGGATGCCCAAGGAGTCAAGTCCATATGCCATAAACAAGATCAAATCGGCCACCAAATAAGAACTGGAAGAAAATGGCTGGAGAGCAGCAGAGGGGTGCAGGCTTAGTGGGATCCAACATCAGAGAGACATGAAAGTTTGGGCTCCTCAGGGTGACTGGACATAACTGAGCGGCAGCAGGGTCATGGCAGCTCCAGTGTGTCCATCAACCCACTGCTCCACCAGCATTGAAACTCTAACGTGGGGGTGACATGCAGTCCCTGGGTGTGATGAGGGGCTGTGTAATGGCCATTGCAGGCCACTGGCTTCTTTGCCACAGACACACCACTAACCCTAACCTAACCTCCCTGTTCTCAGCTCACACGATCTGGCTCTAGAGCTTAACCCTGATCAGCTGTGCCAAGCCCACCCTGAGCCCTTGCAGGCTGTTTGCTCCTATTTCTACTTGGGTACTGGCTTCCACTCCTGGTGCTGCAAACACACCCTGCACTCAGGCAGTGTGCCAGTGGCGGAGAGGCAGGAATGGCCAGGACACAGGGAGAGGCAGGTGGAGCGGCTGTGCAAACACAGCAGGCATCACCAGCACAGCCCCACCACAGCGCATGCCAGGCAGCCCCACTGTGCCAAGGGAGATACTCCCCAGGCTGAGGCCACTGGGCAGCTCAGCACGACACTGGGTCTCATCTCCCTGCAGGCATTCAGGAGCTCTATCACCCCGTGTTGCTCTGTGCTTTCCTTTGTACTTTCCCCAGCGGCAGGAGAGCCCCAAGTTTTAACTTGCTGTGTTTTTTTCCAGTAAATAAATGTAACAGCTCTTGGGCACTACATCTCTCCCCGACCTTGGCCATTAGTAATCAAAATGGAAAAAAGGAAGAGGCAAAGTTCAGCCCTGTGCAGAGAAGTATCTTGCCTCCCACCACTGCTTCTGGCACTGGGCCATGGGAAGCAACAAGTTGGGCCTGTTTTACCAAAGGAAACTATAAGGTTTTAGCCTGGGGAAGGAAAAGGGGAAAAAGCAGTCCATGTGGGTCCCAGGAATGCTGCTTCCCTATTCTTGCTGCTCTTCTTGAGCGTGGGGCTTCCTGTCTGGTAAGCAATCCTGGAGCAAAGGTCCTCAGATGCCATGCAGAGGGCCTTCTCGAAAGTCCTGCAGGTGCCAGGGAGCCAGGCTGGGGCTGGGGGTTTCTCCAGCTCAAAAAGGCAGCACAGGCTTTGTAGTCCTCTGGGAAGAGGCTGGATGGAAGCAGCAACCCAGCTCTCCCCACGATAGGGACATGCCAGGCACAGATGCTCTTGAGCTAGCACACAGAAGAGTCTAGTGGGAGCAGGTAAGGACCTGCGTTCTGCCTGATTTGGGGGTTTGCTGAGGGAATGTCAGAGCCCAAGGACATTTTGTGGTGCTCTTACCTCCAACTGGCCCCCAGGATCCTTAGATTGTGGGCAGGACTGAGACCACAGCCTTGCATCCATGCTTGAACAGCTAGCACAGCTCCTGCTGCACACCCCTGCTTTCCCCGTGCACATCTTGCTCTCCTCATCTTTTCTCCCACACCCCCCATGTCCAGGGGCGATTTCAGCTCATGTGGTGCAAGTCACACCCCTGCAGCAGGGCTGGGCTTCCCAAGAGCCTCCCCATGAGCATCAGCATGGCAGTGGTTTGGAGACTGGAAAAGCCAGCTTCCCAGTGCCAAGCCTGGGCAGGACAGGCAGATATGAACCTGTCCCAAAGCAGGTAGCTCATCCCAGCCCCCACAGAGCTGTGGGTAGACTTGGATGGGAGTTTTGGCTGAGGATCTTATCCCACAGGGTAACCATGTTTCCATTGGCAGTGGGATGTGTCCTGGCTCTGCCTGGCTAATATGCATCCAACTTGTATTTTTGGCTGGGCTATGCACTGCCTTAACATGCAGAGGGAAAGGCAGGCACCTAGATCCCACAGGATCCCAAACCAACAGCAAGCAAGCCTCAGAGACAGAAGCAGTGACACTGGGGGAGCTGAGGCTGGAGAGGACAAGTGGCCAAGGCGGAAACAAAGGGGGCTGGAGCTGCAGCAGCCCTGACCAGTTTTGGGGACCCAGCATCTGTGAGACCCAGGTTTAAACCTCCACTGGACCTGTGAGCAGAATTCTGCTCCTGGCTGTCCATGACCCAGGTCTTTCTGCAGGAGATGTGGCAGAGCTGCCTGCATGCAGCCCAAGCCATGTGCCTGATCCTACCCATGGGCCCTTGGGCAGCAGGTTTAAATCCCCTCAGATACTAGTAGTGCTGTATTTCCCTATCCAGGGTTCATCAGTTCCACTGGCAACAGCAGCACATGGGTGTGGGATTATCAGAAAGGATTTTCTTGGGTTAAATTTAGGAATTTGAAAGGTTTTTCTGGGAGTCTTGTGGCTGGGGGAAGCTCTCCTCTGCTGCACTGCTGAGTTCTGCTGAGTTTACCTCCAGCGGGGCTTTGCTTGAGCCAGAGCTTGGTGCAGTGCTAAAGCCCCCAAGAGTTGCTGAGGGCACGGGACCACTGCATGGTGGTGGCATGAGAGCAAAGGACTGCACTGGAAACTAACCAAGGAGAAGAGTGGTACAGTGAGCATCAAGTATATGAGATATGAACACTGATCATGTGTCTGACACATGAAAAGTGGGTGGCTTTTCCAAGACTAGTTTATCAAAGAATGAAGCAAGCTATGGGTGTGAGTGAGGAGTCTCATGCATTCCTTTCCAGACACATGGAAATTGACTACAAGCCAATGGACAAGCTAAGTAAGCCTTCCCCAAGCTCTCCCTGCCCAGCAGCCTGGCTGCATGGCAGGGGTCTCCCAAAGAGTTGCGATGCCCTCAAGGCTGGTCCTTGACACAGAGTGGTCTTACCCTCAGCAGATCTTTGGTAAGCAGCTGGTATCCCATAGTAGAGTGACTGTGACCTGTGCCTTGGTAACTCTGAGCCTGTCCTGGTCACTGTGGAGGATGGGGCAGTCTCAGTGAACCTCACCCTGAACTTGGTCAGTCATGCCTGTATGACGCCATATGAACACTGCTCCTGTGGTACCTCAGATAGTCAAAGTAGGGTTAGACTAGATACTAGGAAAAAACGTTCCCTGTGAGGGTGGTGAGGCCCTGGCACAGGGTGCCCAGAGAAGCTGTGGCTGCCCCTGGATCCCTGGAAGTGTCCAAGGCCAGGGTGGATGGGGCTTTGAGCAACCTCTTCTAGTGGAGGGTGCCCGTGCCCATGGCAGGGGGTGGAACGGGATGAGCTTAAGGTCCTTTCCCACCTAAACCGTTCTGTGATTCTCCAAGCGATCCGAACCCTCTGATCCCCACACTGGATCAAGGAAGGTGCACGGCCAGCACACCCTGTCCCCCAAACCAGAGTTCCCCAGCCCCGTGGGAAAGAGCAGCCCCGAGGTCTGGGACCCACAGCCCCGGCTGCGGGCGGACGCAGCGGACCCAGTGGCCCGCGGAGGTCGCTCCACTCGCCCACAAGGACGGCAAGGCCTGCACGGCTCCCCAGCCGCCGCCGGTGCCTCCCTCGCGGCGGCCCGGCTGCCATGACAGCCTTGCGGAGAACCTCAGAGCGGATTTAAACGGCACACCCTCCCCACCAATCACTGCCCGCTCGGCCCGGCGCTCGCCCCGCCCCTACCGCATGCTCGCCCTTCCATTGGCCACCGGGGTTGAATTTTAAATCCTGCCGCCCCGCCCTTAGCAACTGCATCCCTCCGCGCCCGACGATTGGACACCGCCTGGCACCGCCTCGCACTCTGATTGGGCAAGGTTCGGCCAGTGCTGGCCGGCCGCTACCGAACTGCTACTTTCAAAAGAGCCGGGGCCGGAGGTGCGGGGAGAGTGGACTGGGCATGGGTGAGTGGGGAAGGGACACGCCGGGCATGGGTGAGTGGGGGGGACCGGGCATGGGTGCGTGGGGAAGGGACACGCCGGGCATGGGGGAGGGGGGGGGACCGGGCATGGGTGAGTGGGGAAGGGACACGCCGGGCATGGGTGNGGGCATGGGTGAGTGGGGAAGGGACACGCCGGGCATGGGTGAGTGGGGGGGACCGGGCATGGGTGACTGGGGGTGACGCCCTGGGGATGGGTGAGTGGGGTCTCCAGGGGAGTGGACATCGCTGGAACCTCTACGCGGTGGCCGGCATGGCGACTCTGGAAGGTGCAAGGGAGTGGGGCCTCCAAGATCCCCGGCTCCCCTAGGGAAATCCGGGCAGGAGCATGGGAGAGGGGAACTTGGAGACTTCCGACTCCCCCAGGGGACCAGTAGGAGAGTGGGGATCTCCAAGACCACCGGCTCTCGGAAGAAGCGCAAGCCCTTGCATCCTTCTCCGGGATGCAGGAATCTGGGAATTGCCTGTCCCCCCTCCCTCTTCGCCCAGTAGAGTGCTTTTGGCGGCCGTCTTGGGGGGTCCATGTCCCTTCCTCCCTGGGAGCAACCCCAGCCAGACTTGTCCCTTGCCTGAGCTTGTCTTGGGGCACCTACCTGCCTGCCATGCTCAGGAAAGGGGTCAGTCCTGCTGTGCTAACCTCCAGGAGGGACAAATGCCCCCCTGTTCTGCCCAAGCTGGGAGGGTGTCCCTGAAGGCAGGCCAGCAGCAGCCCCCATCACACCCTGCTTTTCCCCCAGCTTGCTCGCAGAGACCAAGGGAGAGGATGCCGTTGCCACGCAATGCCAAGATGCTGACCACAAAGCAGTCCCGAGCAGGCAAGGTGGACCCTGCTGCAGAGAATGTTGACCCGGAGAAGGTGAGCACTGAGCCTCGCAAGGGCTGTAGTGGGGCTCCTGTGCAGCATCTGACCACCGTCTTTAACAGCCTCTATTGCAGGAGGAGAGCTGTCATGCCAAGAGGTCTTCGTCCTCACCCCAGGGTGGGCCCAAGAAGAGATCAGCATTTGGGGACATCACCAATGTGAGTGCTTCTGTGAGGGTGGGGTCTCTGGTGCCCCCTGTGAGCCCCCCATGGCGAGGTGGGGGGTGTCCTATGCCCTTTAAGAAGATGAGAGGTCTCCCTGCAGGGCATATCTTGCTTTCCACTGTGAAGCCCCTGTATCCCCCTATTCCAACCCAAACAGGCTCGCAAGAACCAGGTGGTGGCAGGGAAGAAGGAAGCTGTGAAAGTTGCTGCACCCAAGGCACAGAAGACACACAGTGCCTTGGGGGTGACCAAGAACAACGAGATCAATCTAAAAAAGTGAGTAGCTGGGGGCAGGGGTTTGCTGCAAACTTGTCTCATGGGGACAAGTAGCGGGGACTTCCCTTGGGTGATGGAGACTGAGCCAGATGCAGGGGGTGGAATAGTATATCTACTATAAATGGCATCAGGTTGTGCCAGGGGAGGGTTAGGTTGGATATTAGGGAAAGATTCTTCCCCAAGAGGGCTGTCCAGCCCTGGCACAGGCTGCCCAGGACAGTTGTAAAGTCACCTTCCATGGAGGGATTTAAAAGTCCTGTGGATGTTGCTCTTGGGGACATGGTTTAGTGGTGGGCATGGCAGTGCAGGGGGAACCATTGTCCTCAATATCTTTTTTTAAAGGTCTTTTCCAACCTAAGTGATTCTAAGAGGCTGTAGGAATATTTTAGGGGTTGTTTGGCCCCTTCCTGAAGCTGCAAGAGTCTCTGGATGGCGCCTTTCAGCCAAGAAATTTGGCCTCCTCCCAGCAATGATTTATGCTCTTGTCCTTCCCAGGTCAATGAAGAAAACTCCCCCAACAGCTCCTGCAGAGCCCAAAGCGAATCCTGTGCCAGAGAAGCCAGTGTCTGTGCAGGAACTGAAGCCCCCTGAGGAGAGGGTAGGGACCTTGGGGCTGTGGCTTTGCCCCAGGCCCATCACAGCGCTAGTCTGTGTAGTCTGGGGCTGCCACTGGTGGTACTGGGGCACCAGGCAGTGCTCTGGACCTTGGAGAGATTTTGGCCAGTGTGATGGAAAGCTGGGGAGGGGGGTAAAGTGCACCGTCATCTTCTTTCAAGAATCCACCCTTGGGAAAGAGTAGGGCAGGGACTGCAGGGTGATGAGGGCAGGTAGGAAAAGGGGGGTGCAGAGGAGAGCCTTGTGCCAATGGGGTGACTGGCACCCAGAGGGCCTCCCCCTTACTGCTGCCTCTTCCGTGCCAGCAGATACCAGCAGTGGAGGACATTGACAAGGAGCAGCTGGGTGACCCCTACGCCAATGCAGAGTATGCCAAGGAGATCTTTGAATACATGCGGGAAAGAGAGGTGGGTGATGCCTGTCTGGGGAAAGAGTGACTGCAGGCAGGGCCACCGACTGCCCAGAGGCTCTGACAGGGGCAGGCAGAGGCCTGCATAGGGTGGGAAGAGGTTTTTTTGAGGGTAGGGATGTCTGCCCTGTCCCTGACAGCTGGCTTTTTTGCAGGAAAAATTCATGCTTCCTGACTACATGGAGAAACAGACAGACATCAGTGGGGACATGCGTGCTATCCTTGTGGACTGGATGGTAGAGGTGCAGGTGAGGGGGCACAGCTTTCTGCAGAGCAGCCCCCCCATGCTGCCTTTGGTACATGTGACCTCAGTGTACTCATGGAGGCTCCTGTGAGCATTCCCAGTTCAGAGCTGATCCTCCCCCACTGTGGGGTAGGGATGAACCTACATCACTCCCTCTGAGCCTGGCCCATGGGCACCCCTGGCCTCTGTAACAGCTGGGTGGGGCTGGGCAGGCCCAACTTCTGTCTGACACTTTGTTCTGACATCCACTCTCATCCTTGCCAGGAAAACTTTGAGCTGAACCATGAGACACTGTACCTGGCTGTGAAGCTGGTGGACCACTACCTGGTGGAGGTGGTGAGCATGAGGGAGAAGCTGCAGCTCATTGGCTCCACTGCCATCCTCATTGCCTCCAAATTTGAGGTGACTCTTTGTGTGCTGTCCTGGGTTGCAGGGCAGAGGGGCTGTGCCACTCTGGTCACTGTGGGGTTTTGGAGAAGGCCAGGCCACTGACCTGAAAGCTGCTGGGGTGGCATGTCTGTCATGTTCCTCCTTCCTGTCCCAAGGGCTGTGAATGCAGTCATGGTGGGCTGAATCCTGTCTCCTGGTGTCACTGGAGAACCATCTGCAGAAACCATCAGGATAGCTTAGTTCGCCTCTCATGTCAGCATGGATTTGAGCCAAGGGCTGGAGGAGTACACATACCACACAAGTCCCACAGGGTGTTGTTAACAGTCCTGGCTGAGTCCAGCAGCACATGAACCCTTACAGGGCCTGTGGGATGGGTAGGATCTCCTGAGTGGGGCTAGGATGAGCCCCCATTGCAGTGCTGAGCAGTCGTGCCCCTGCAGGAGCGGTGCCCACCATGTGTGGATGACTTCCTCTATATCTGTGATGACGCCTACAAGCGGGAGGAGCTCATTGCTATGGAGATGAGCATTCTCAGTATCCTCAAGTTCGACATCAACATCCCCATCCCCTACCGCTTCCTGCGGCGCTTTGCCAAGGTGAGTGCATTTGGAGGGTGGGCTGGTGTGTAGGTGCCTCCAGGCACCCCTTGTGTTGACTCCATAGGATGGTGACCTGCATCACCGGAGCTTCAGGCTCTGAGTTGGCAGCAAGGACAGTTTCTCCAGGTTCCCTCAAGAGGGTTGAGGGGTGAGGATGGTGGTCTGTGATAGGCTGGGGGTGTGGGATCCCTGTCCTGTGCCCCAGAGGCAGCATTCTAGATCCCAAAAAGGCTGGGAAGGGGTGAGCAGCATTGCTCAAAAGGCTGAGCCTTTCCCTGTCCACTGACTGTAGTGTGCCCATGCCACCATGGAGACACTGACATTGGCCCGCTTCCTCTGCGAGATGACCTTGCAGGAGTATGACTATGCCCGCGAGAGCCCCTCGAAGCTGGCTGCCAGCTGCCTGCTGCTGGCACTTACCATGAAGAACCTTGGGGGCTGGGTGAGTACCTGCCTAATTCCTTGTCCCTGCCGAGGCACCCTGGGAGGCACTGAAGCGTTGTGGGAGGCAATGGACCAGTGAGTGGGGTGATGCTCTATTATCAGACCTGGGGGGCTGGACAGGGAAGATGAAGGCTGTCCTGTCAGTGAGAGGACACAGCTTAGCCCCACTGTCCCCTTGCAGACCCCTACACTGGAGTACTACAGTGGGTACAGTGCCCAGGACCTGCACCCCCTGGTGAAGAGGCTGAATTTCCTGCTCACATACCAGCCCCGGGACAAGCTGAATGCTGTGCGCAGCAAGTACTCGCACGCGTGAGTGTCATGGGGCTCTGTCTCAGGCCTGTCCCTGCCACAGGGGGTGACACCACCAGCATGCACCCTGGGGTTGTGTAGGGATCTGGGAGCACTGGTGAATGGGGGGTCAGGGCTGTGGTTGAGTTCTAAGCCAATGTGTTCCTTCCAGGGTCTTCTTTGAGGTTGCCAAAGTCACCCCCATGGACATGCTCAAGCTCGAGGAGGCACTCACTAGCTGCTAGCTGTACTCTGTAAATAAGCCTGTAAATAATGGGGTGCCCTCAGGCAGGGTGGTACCGTGTACATAAATAATAGTAATTTTAACTGAGGAATGGGGGGGAAAAGAGTCACATGTAACTGTTAATAAAATATGTTTGTCATATATGCTGGCACTGGAGACTATGAGCCCCAGCGCTGTATTTCCCCTTGCTGTGATGGGACAGAGGGTGAAAGCAAGGTGGCGGGTTGCATGATGGGGAGCAGGAAGCTCAGGGGTGAAAGTGGGAAAGGTATCCCCAATTCCCTCCTCCCCAGCCCTCACTTTCCCCTTAGTAATGACACTTTGCGAGTAGCAGCAATGAGTATCTTCTCTCCAAGTATTTACACAGCTTAAATACCCACGTAGGGAAGGGGAAATTTTGCTTTG
>VZTX01007049.1:32563-104878 GCA_013400915.1 Pardalotus punctatus | reverse complement strand
TTTTCATTGCTACTGTTGTTGTTGATTGTTTGCCTTGCTATAGATACTAGTAAAAAAAACCCTTATTCCTTTCCCTGTATCTTTGCCTGAAAGCCCTTGATTCCAAAGTTATAATAATTCGGAGGGAAGGGGGTTCACATTTGTGGGCTCTCAGGGAGGTTCCCACCTTCCTTAGCAGACACCTGTCTTCAAACCAAGACACTCCTCAAATGCACTCTCATAAAAAAAAATAAAAATTGCTCATTAAAAGAGAGAAAATAAAGGATCAGGCTAAATGGCCAGTTCTCACCACAGATCTCTTACTTAACAGGAATATACCCTGGGATGTATGCTCAATGTATTCATAAATTACCTAGAAATGCTGTTGAATAATGAGAAGACAAAATTATTCAAAGTCGACAAAATTAAAACTGACCACAAAGGTTTGTAAAATATCTTAGAATTTTAAAAGGTTTGAAAAATATCTTAGAATTTTAAAAGACCATGAGATCAAATGGCAGAGAGAATTCAGTGTCACTAATTACAGAGCTGCGGGAAAGGCAGCAGGAAACAGCCCTGACTGCCCAGGTGCAGCAATGGCCCATTGGTGTGCCTCACAGGAATCTTAGAGCTGTTGACAATCTTTCTTGGCGAACACTAGTGCCCAAGGAAGGAAAAGGATGCAAATTAGGAATCAGAGAACAAAAATATAATTTTACTGTACACAACCACAGTCCATTCCAGAATACTGCTTGGGGTTTTGGCTGCACAGTCTTAAAAGGATGAGTCACAACTTAAAGGTATGGAGGAATAAACAACAGTGAGCAGAAAATCTGAAAATCAGAAAATAAAAAATCCCAAGCGGTCTCAAAAGAGTGAAAAATCATTCTGTGCTTTGTGTCTGTTCTCATTTTGCAGGTCTCTCCACAGCAACAAAGCAATCGCAGCCTGGCTGGTTACTCTCCACAGCCCAAAGACTCCATTTGAATAGCAGTGAAGTGGAGGCTGAGGATGTCCCAGAACAACCTCTGCCATCAGCCCAGCAGGGCCCAGAGTTTCTGAGCAGAGATTATCAGAGTTTATCAGCACATTGCTGCCGAGGCTTTTGCCAGAGCTTCCAGGCAAAGCAGGAGCAAGTTTCGGCTGCTCCCAGAGCTCACAATGTGCCCCCCTGCCAGAACACAGAATGGCAGCTCCCTCTGGTGACCAGGCACTCTCCTGGGCAGGAGATCCAAGCATCTTTTCATCACATGCGTTTACTGTCTCATGTCCTACCAGCCAGCTGCTTTCTTGACGCTTGATGCCTTTGGGACCGGAAAAACAGCTCTCCTCTTGCCAGATAACCAAAGCTCCAAAAATGCCCAGAGACTGCCCTGCCTTCTATATGCTCCATGGGGAATTTCCTGAGCTGGATGTGGTTTAATACTTAAAAGCCAAGGCAGCTTACAAGCATAGGCACCAGCCACTTCATGCCAGCTGGCCTCAGTGCCTGGGTGTGTTCGCTACCAGGCACATTCAGTTTGCTGGAAGAAACACATGTTAGGATTCAGTGTAATATTCCTTTCCCATGCTGCCTTTTGATTAATTTCTACAGAGATCTCTTGCTGCTGTTTCTTCTGTGATCTTTGTTCTCTGTGTGAAGTCTTTTTGACCATGGATGACTCTGCTTTTGTGCAGACTGCATGGCTCTGCCTGCTCTCTGCCTGTGTACTTTTTGTCTGGGCACCATCTGCCCTGACTAAGTTCTGAGGGTACAAATAAGCCCAAACAGCCCCAACCCAGTGCTGCCTGGGACCTCCACCTGACACCCTGTCTCAAGGGCCAGGAGCTCTGTTTAAGCTCAGCTCTGGATGTTCAGTTCCTCCCAGAGCCAAGTCACTGGAGTGTTGGTCTCCAGTTCAGCTCTAGTCCGTGTCCTGCAGATGAACCTTCTGGCTTGACCTGGGACCTGCCACACTAACAGGAACATGCCTGGGGATCTGGACCCTTGGTTGAACCCAGTCGCTGTCCCTGGTCCCACCCTGCTCACCTTGCATAGGAGCTGTGGGGCTGGGGTCTGGCTGAGATCCCTGCCCTGTCATCTGAGCTATTGCTCTTGATTCTTGTCTCTCTGTCCTTTAGGGAGCAGCAGCCCATTGCTGCTCTTTGGTGTGCCCTACCTGACTCCTTTTCAAAAAAGTAATTTTTTCCCGCAACTAGGATGGCTGTGACCAGGAACAGGACCCTGCTGCTATATGGTTTTGCTTCAACAATGCAAACGTTTTTATACCACTTACAAAGTCAGTCTGTTTGTGTTATGTAGGATAATTGCACAGCATTTTCACTCTGTCTCTGCATGAAAATCTGTTAGCTTAGCAGATCCCCTCTACTGTCTCTTCAGTAATCTTCTGGCCAGTGTTAACACAGTCCGTGGACTCTGGGGTTATGTGTATTGATATAACACGAGTCAAACTGTGCCAAGCACATAATCTAATACAGGATACAGGATTCTCCAGGCTGATTAACATTTAATAAGCCCCTGTGGCAAGTGTTTAGCCTCTGCAACTGGCATACTCGTCAGCTATGGCTGGGCATGGTCTGGATGTGGGAACAATCTCAGCAGGCAGTATGGATGATGTCATGCCTCTCTGTCATGTCTACTCCGACAATCTTAGAGCCCAATCCCACCTGACCTTGACAGAGTAATCTCTCTTCCATGTTTATACCTCCTAGAATCAGAGAATCGCAGACTGATTAGGGTTAAAAGGGAGGGGACCTTAACATTCCAACCACTCTGCAATGGGGCAGGGACACCTTTCACTAGATCAGGCTGCTCAGAGATCCATCCAGCCTGGCCTGAAACACCTCATGTAATGGGGCATCCACAGCTTCTCTGGACAACCTGTTACAGAGTCTCACCACTCTCAAAGTAAAGAATTTCTTTCTAACATCTAATCTAAACCTACTGTCTTTCAGTTTGAATCCATTCCCCTTTGACCTGTCACTGCATGCCCTTGTAAAAGTCCCTCTCCATCTCTCTTCTAGGCTCTCTTCAGGTACTGGAAGCTTGCAATTAAGTCACCCCTAAACCTTCTCTTCTCCAGACTGAACAATCCCAATTCTCTCAACCTTTACTCACAGGAGAGGCGCTCCATTCCTCTGATCATCTTGAAGTCCCTCCTCTGGACTCACTCTAAGTGGTCCATATCCTTCCTGTGCTGAGGACCCCAGAGCTGGAGGCAGCACTGCAGGTGGGGTCTCACCAGAGCAGAGCAGAGCAGAGGGGCAGAATACCCCCCTTGCCCTCTGGCCACGCTGCTTTGGATCCAGCCCAGGACACGTTTGGCTTTCTGGGCTGCAAACACACTCTGCCAGCTCATGTCCAGCCTCTCATCCACCAGCACCCCCAAGTCCTTCTCAGCAGGGCTGCTCTGGATGTGTTCATTTCCCAGCCTGTGTTTGGGTTGTTCCTTAGGGCCACACCAAACCCAGCCCTAGTCCTTTCTCTACTGCAAGGGAAAATATCTGTTTTTCTTCCTTCCTGGAATGTCAGGTCAAGGGAGAAGAACTTCTTAGTTCCCATTTTAGTCCAAGGCCAACAGATAGCTATGTACACCCAGGAGATTGCAACCATTGCCTCTCTTTATTAAGATCTCCCATAGGATTGAGGGTTTGGAGAAGGTTTGGATACCAGCTGTTCAGTCTCTTGCCACCCAAAGAGAGTTAACACAGCAGCTAGGACAGATAAGCTGCACACAGATGGGCAACCATGAAAAAAATAGAAATGTTTAAGACAAGGTATACATAGGATCAAGATTGCAGCCCATATTCTGGTGTAGCTCAGCATGAATCCCAGTTCTTTGGTAATACAGAGCTTTGGTCACAGACATCCCCGGCTGGAATCCAGTGGCTCCTTTTCAGGGTCCCATTTTTCAACTAGGCCTCTTGGCCCAGTGTGCTGGAAGGGGAAAAAAGAGGCTGAGGATTCCATAAAGGGATGCAACCACCCAATTGACCTTTTCAGAGCATGTGCATAAGAGGGACTTGCACTATTCACTTAAGTGCCAGGGCTTGCATGCAGGGCACTATTTTATTCTTGACCAGGCAGATGGAAGGCCCTCACTTCAGCCAGGAAAACTAAATGTGTGTGCCCATTTGCAATCCTGAAAAGGTTTCAGCTCAACAAATCATTCTGAGTCAGAAAGTACCAGTCCTGCAACCCCCTGCCAAATGATGGATCAACCAGGAGACAGATGTATGTGTGGGTCTGCCTAAATCCTGGCTATTTAACAAAAAAAGAACACCTTGAAAACCTAAAGGAATGCAATGGATCTGAGTGTTCCAAGTCTACATACTTTTCCCTCATGGCTAGGGATGCCTGATATGAGGGAAGTGAGTATACAGAAACTAGTAACCTGTCAAAGAATATCTGTAAATAGTATCTTAAATTAAACAGTGTCATTGAGTTTCAGCTCTGATTAATTAAAACCTTAACTCTTTCCTGTAGGCAAAGAATGGGGATAGCTCAGTGGAGCTGACAAGGGCCACATCTCTGGGCCACCCCTCTCTTCTTTGTCCACGGCAGAATCAAGTCAGCTTGGTTTCCATGGTTTCCAGCGGGGGAGAAGGCAGAAAACAGGGATAGATTTTTGCAGGGATGGGATGCTTGGTATGCAGTGTACACAAACCTGGGCAATATGCCATCAAGAGTGAGGGGAGAAATCTTTCATCACTTCATCAGATAGTCTCCTATAGCAACTGCAGCTGTAAAAGGAGTAGCTGCAGAGGCAGACAGCTGCATAGCAACCAGCTATGTCACACCAAGGGTCCCACAGCCCCTCGTCATGTATGCATGCTACTATTACAGAACAATTTGGTTAGGTACGTGCATCTCCCAAACAAGATCAAGCTTTGTAGGCACAGCATGCAAAGGATCCTACTTCCCTGCCCTGGAAGAGGATGGAGTACCACGCATGATGACCTCAGAAAGGTTCTCTGGAAAGGAACAAATGCTGCTGGATTTGCGCAGGGCCAGTGGGGTGAAGCAGTGATCATGGCAGCAGCTCCTTGCCCACAACTAGTGTTAGCCATGACTCGACTGCCAGTTCCTCTGCCTCCTCCCTTTCCACCTCTAGGAATGGAGCACCTTCCACTTCACCATACGGTGCCCACATCAGCTCTTGAGTGGCCCTGTCTGCCTGCTGCTGGTCAGCAGTGGCTTGTGGTCACTGAGGCTGCAGTGCCCCCACCATCTCGGAGCACACCTGATGAACACTGCTCAGGGCTGTGCTGTCAGGCAGGTATCTTGGGAGCAGGAATGTTTACAGCACAGATGCCAGAATAGAGGGTGTCTTGGAAATGGGGGAAGGTTGTACCCATTTGCTGTGGGCATACCTATGCACTGCTGGTGTCTGGTGCAGTGGTGGCTACTGGCTGCCCTCACCAGGGCACCAACACCAGAGTTCTTCCTGCAGAAGTACATCTCATCCTGGTGGAGAGTCTGGACACTATGCTGTGCTCCAGGAGAAGCCCAAAGTCCTGCTAGTGATTTTTATTTTTTGGTCCTAGTTACTGTTGAAAGATTTCTCCTCTTGCCATCTAAGGCCATGATTCCTTTTTCTTTTCCTGGGCAAGTAGAGGAAGTCCCACCCCTGGCTGTTCACCCCCTTGGCATGTCGGGCCCAGTGGTCGCTACTCGGGTTGTTCTGGCCAGCCAGTGTCAGTGGCTGGAGAGGGAAAGACATTGGGAGCAGGAGGAGGAGCCGGGCTTTCTGAACACCGGCTGAATGTTGCTCCAGAGCTGATCCCTGTCAGGAGGCGGGTGTGCCCTGCTGTGCTAGCTGTATCCGTCTTCCTTATACTTGAAAGACAGCAATCCATCTGACAGGGATGCTGGCCATGCAAGCCTGCTCTCCAGTGACTGATCCTTTGGTTTGTTTTCAAGTCAGGCTGTCAGCTGAAGAGATGACAGATGGCCCACAGTGCAGACCTCTGTGTTTGCTGCCCAGTACCATGAAGCATCTGATCCCAGAAAAAAGTCCGAGTTTTCTCCTTTTCCCTCCCTTACCATCCAGGGGGAGAAGGATACTTCTCATACCTGCCTCTGTTCTCAGGGCAGGTGCCCCGGGTGGTGGTGGTGAAGCAGGAGATCTGTGACTAATCTGGCATTAAAAGTAGACCAGCCAGGAATGGCCCCAAAGGAGGTAGCCTGTGATGCTGCAGGCCAGGATTCTGGCCAAAGACCATGGAAGCTGAGGAGAATAGGAAGTTTTGTAGGCTCTTAATACCCAGAGGCACAAGGTACAGTGTCACAGCCAAGTATCTGGTGAGATTAGCAGAGTGGGGTGAGCTGTGACCAGTTACACCAGATCAGCCATTCAGGTCTCTAGTCTGATTGGAACCACTTATGGAGTTCTTAAATTTACCCTGGCGTGGCTTCACTGTCTGTATTCCTCACACTGTCACTCCAGGTCCCTCCAGGCAGGGAGGGAGATGCAGAAAAGGCCAATTCCTTCCCTCTCCTGCATTTTTTCTTCACAGCAAACTGGCAGAAGTGGAGGGAACATGAATTCCCACCACACCAGAACACCATTTTTCCGTTTGCCAAAATGGAGGTTCATGTGACCCTGGGGGTCAGATTCCCTTAAGCACATAAATGAAAATTGTTAATGCTATTTCCCCAGCTAGATAGTTAAATAACCTTCTCTTTTGGCTATTCATGGACTCCAATGATCAGCCTTGTTTTCCTGTCTGGAGCAGCAGAATTTGCAAGGCTCCTTGGAGATAAGGCAAGGTACAAGCAAAAAATCGAACATCTGCTGCAGAGTTCTGCAACAAGAGAGCACTGAGAATGGTGAAAGAACAAACTGAAGAGGGAAATCATACATATAAATGAGGTAGAAAATCTTGGACATCTGGAGGTAGTGACGTCTGAACACAAGGAGGAAAAAGTGAGCTGAAAGGGATCAGCAAAACAACCAAGGACTTAACTGTGGGAGGGCTGAAGTCTGGCTCTAAAGCAGAACAGCAGGTGCAGTGTATATATTATGCCGTGACAAGGTTAATTCATAAAAAAATCTTTGCTAATTGGATTTGGCACAATGATTTTGTAATAGAACTGGGCATCGTATCTTGTGGGGCAAAACACTCTTAACGGAATAGTAATAAGTCTTAAAGCTGAACTCTGAACTCAGACAAATAAACACAAATAAGGGACAATGAAAAATGTAGCTCTTATGAACAACATCAGCACAATGAAAATCAAAATATTAGCACATCTTATAATAAGTGCATAAATGAAAATCATCTGTTGGTTCTAATTACGCAGCCAGAACCCTTGTCTGCAATAAAGATAACTTGTAATCTTCTTGAAGATTATATCTACTTAGTGTGTCCCAAAAGTGATAGCATCTCAAGACTGATAAAGAAGGAAAACCATGACTCTACAATAGTTGCAAAACATGTGAGGCCCTTTCTTGTGTATGGGCCATTTGCACCAGCATTTACATCTTTCTCTTCCACAGGAGGAGCAGCCTGAGCCTTTCAGGCTTTTGAAAGCTTCACAGTTTTGTGGATTTGGAGGTCAAGGACAGCCTTAGCTGCCATGACCAAGAGATGGTGGAGTTCAGGATTGTGAGAAGAGGAAACAAGACAAAATTGCTGAATAACAACCCTTGGCTTGAAGCTCAAGCATAGTTCATCCTGAAGTGCAGAAATTCAGGGAAGAGTAGCCAGCAACTTTCATGGAGCTTCTGACTAGAGCAGGGACATAGTACAAGGAGTTCCTGACTGAAGTCACATCTTAAAAATACCGTGCAAGATGTGGAAGAAGGGAGATATCAACCAGAGGAGACACAGTCTGAGCCCACAAGGGTGGGGCTGGGAAAGCCAAAGCCCATCTGACTTTGAATCTGGCAAGGGATATGTGGGGAAACAAGGAGGGCTTCTAGTGATGTACTGTCAACAAACAGCTGACAGGAAAACAGAGCCCAGTGCTGCATGGGGCAAGTCAGGAAAGAACAAAGTGCTCAACGCATCTTGCCACAGATTTTACCAGCAAGACCAGCCTTCAGGAGGACACCAAGCCTGTGGGAGCAGTGGAACAGTCTAAGGCAAGAATGATTTCGCCATCATTCGAGTTATTAAATTAGGGAATGTTTAAAGAAACTGGACAGACATGAGTCCATGTGACCTGATGTGATGCACCCACAAGTGCTGAGGTTGCTGGCTCAGGTGACATCCTTATGACCTTATATGACCTTATCCCCTGGTCAGATAAGGATGTGCTGCTTACTTTGCCTTACAGCTAAGACCATCAGAGACTGCTATAATTTATTTACATGAAAAAGTAAACTGCTACAGTTCTCATATCAAAAGCATCTGAAACATCAGGTAGAAACACAGTCTTTTGCAGAAAATCAATGCATTGATTTGCTTGGCTTTTTTTGGTTAAACAAAGAGAAGGAGAGAGCAGAGAAAGAGATAAAGGTAAAATGAAGGCCTAAGCACGAAATCAGATATTTGTTTTGGAGCAAGGAAGCCAGAAGTACTAAAAGAAAAGAAAAAAGGAGCAGTCTTTTCAGCAGGCTTATATGGAAATTCAATTTAATTGAAGATACTCTAATTTCTTTTCCAATCTGGTAGTGTAGTGATGGCTTGATCAAAATAATGCAATTGACATTGCATAGGGTGATGGCATTTTAATTTCCACATAGCTGATCAGACAGACACATTTGTTGTTTTAATTCCTGCTTTTTATAGCCATCCATGACCATTTGCACATCTGGTCATCAATCTTTAAAAAGATTTAGCACACCACAGAAAATTGACCACATTTCAATTTTGATCAGCTTTGAAAAAAGAAATACATTCCATTAATGAAAGACACCAAAAAAAAGGAAAACCAAAGAACACAAAAGGCTCAAATTGCTTGTTCATGAGCAGCAATTTCTCAAGGCCATTGTCTTATTTAGAGGAATAATACTACTACATTTGTAGTAACTATTGTGTGCATCTATGACATCTGAAACACATAGCGTTACCATTAATTTACCAATATGTCTAATAGGAGGCTTTCTATTGACTGACTTTGTGGTTGTTTTCTAGGAAGGAATGAAAATAGATTTCTTTTTGTAAGAACAAATATTTGAGACTAAAGCATTTTGTCTTAAAAGATTTTTAAAAATTTTTTTTAAGAAATTTCTTTTAAAAATACATACAAGCATCCTGTCAGCATCGGTAAAGAAGGGCAGAGGCAGAGGGAAGAAGTAACTTAGAAATCACTGGAACTGTTGGCCATGCAAATAGGCCTATTTCTATTTTGCCATGCAAAATCAGGACAGGTGAGATTTACTGGAAATAAAAATGCAAATATATATGAGGGGAAAAAATTGAATGTAGAAAAACAATGGAAATTAATAGTAGGACCTACAGATAATGACACATAGTTAGAGATAAAAAGAGAGCACAAAATAACAGTAAGGCGTTTAAAGCCATCAAGAGAGTGAAACAATTGACATCTCTTGTGAGTGACACATTCAGAAAATTTGTCTCTTATACCAGGGATTCTGAGGAGATTATAATGGCAGTATCAATGCTTCTATACAGCTAAAATTGCTTCATCTAGAAAAAATCCAACTTTCAGCAATCAATATGTTCTAGAACTTGTGCATTATATTAAAATGTTTTCCTTTAAAAGAAATAGGTAATAAGGACCTATAAAAAAGCAAAATTGTATCTTCATTATTTTTAAAATTCAGCCTGCTTTGCGGAGAGAAATGTATTGGTAACAGTCTTTGTCTTCCACTGTCATAAACCAATCAATGGGAGTTCCATTGGAGCCAGGCCTCATTTATGTAGCAACACCTCTATAGATTTATTTAAGCCATCCCTAATGTGTGCAGCTCAATAGATTTCAGCCTGTACTGAAGGGCTTGTTTTTAAAAAATGCACTTCGAACTTCTGATTTGATCACTGATATACTTAATTCACACAGTGGTTTGGCAGAATCAGATGTTTAATCTCAACATTTTGAGCCCTATACAGGCAAGAGGGCAAAAGTCAGTCAACGTTTACTTTTATCAATCAAAAAAATGTTTTGTTTTTCTATTGCAGCTGTCGACTCATCATAGAAACACACTTCTTTACCGTATTTCATTTCACCCGTCTTTTGTATTTACTTATGCTTCATGTTCTAAGAGTTCAAAAGACAGATGTAATGCATCTTTAGACCTCTGCAGCACAACCAAAGTGTAGTCAGGATCATACAGACACCATTAAAAAAAAAAAAAAAAGTCTTGAAAACAATTATTTAATTCTAATGCAAGACAGCCTCTACATGACTGAAGCAAGATGAAAATTGACAAAAGTAATTGAACATAAAACTCTGCCTGGAACAGATGAGAGGCTAGATGCTTTAATCTTTTGGTTTAAGGCAGTCTTTTTGCACAAGGCTGGGACTTCCACAAAAAAATCATAGTGCCTGTGTCAACAGAATAGTAGAAATTCATGACTCGATGAAGGACCAACATGGAAGCAGGATTATTCTGAAGGACTGAAGCCCCTGGGACTGACTCATGCTTGACCAGTCTGTGAAGGACTGCAGCCTGGAAAGGACCCAGATGGGATATGGGGAACAGCATGATGAGAAAGGACCAGCAGAGAGGAGCTTTTCAGACTGATGACAAGCCCCATTCCCCGTCTTGTTCCACCCCAGAGGTGGGGCTCAGGGTTGGATGAGTGAAGCTAAGCCTAGGAAAGGGAAAAGGTGCTTTTTTTTCCCACTACCAAATTAGTAATTACATATGTATTTTAACTGGCCAGAAATTAAACTAATTTCCCACAAATTGAATCTGGTCTGCCCAAGAAGGTAATTAGTAAGTGATCTCCCTGTCTTCTCCACTCACAAGCTTTCTCATTCCTTTTCTTCCCATTTCCCTCCACCCTCCCTTCCATTGTGAGCAGAGTGGGTGGCCAGGTGGGAGTTTGGCTGTTGGCCAAGGGTAGCCCACCATACACTGCTTTCACAAGCCTTCGAGCAAGAAAGGTGTTCCTTCAAGAAAAAAATAATGCCAAGGAAGCTATTGAAATTAAAAGAAATATTTCCAAGCAATACAACAGTCAAAAAAATCACTAATTTTTAAAATTGTAGAAGGTAATAAACGTGAAAAGGGATTTCCCATAGCTTTAAATTAATCTGACAGGGTCTTCTCTTGTTTCACAGGAATTTATGCTAATGATGGTTTGTGGTTGGATTAAAAAGGAACCAGCTTTAAGAGAAAAGTCAATTTATTGAAATTCAGTCACAGATTTTCTTCATAGCTCTTAGCTAAGAAATTTGGTTTATTATAATTGAAGAAACCTTTTGTGATATTCGTAAACAAAGAAACAAAACCCAAAAATATTTAGAAAATTATCAGGAGAGTACCTCTTTGTGCAGCTCTTAAAAATATATTTTTCACCAATCTTAGAAGTGCTTCTCAAGTGTCATCTTCAAAATTTCATCATGTTTCTCCTTAGCAATAATAGACCAAATATTGGGGGGGGAGGGGTGGGGAGGCGGATTGCCACCATGTAAAACCTGACGGAAATCAAGGATTTTTTTGTGCAACTACAAAAAGTGATCAGCAATTCAAAACCCATGTCCTTGTTTCTGTCTTACAGATAGTTCAGTGAGTTGAATACAATAGTATTTCTTTCTTTCTTTCTTTTACTCTAATAAATGGTGATCTGGGCTAGGGTCTGTGTTAAAATTGTTTCTTGTTTGAACATGTGAAAAATCAACCTTCTTTCACTCATGGGAGGGGAACAAATTCTACGCTTTATTCTTCTGATGTTGTCTCAAGAACAAGAAGGCATATGTAATTGTTTATGTAGAAGTTTTTGCTTTCCCCAGCAACAATTTCAGCACTACAAATGCAGTCCAGCTCCTCTGACTGTAAACACAGAAATCCATTAGACTTTACTGGGAGATGAATTCAGTCCTAACTGCCAAACATCGGTATTTAATGAGATGGTCTCTGCTGTGTGTTGTAAATATAAAGGAGCTTATTGACTGCTGTTGCAAACCAATGTTCTTAGGTGAGGGGCACAGGGAAAGGCTCTATGGTTCTGCTGAAGGTAAGAGAAAATAAAAAAGTATTTCTTTGCAGTTTTATTACAGCTTTTTATGTTCATGTTAGTCCCAGGGAACTCATGTTAAGCAAAGGAGAAATTCCTGAGTACCCTTCCTATTGAAAACATTATGTTCCTTTCAAGCTGTAACACTGAAAATGGGCCTTCTACATCACAAAGGGAGATGAAAGGATGCTTTAATAAAAGGATGACCCTCTCACTAAAAATGCCTATTTTCCCCATGTGCGGCACGTAACACCTGCTGTCTCCCTATAAAACAAATGATTGATTCTGAATCACTTTGTATGGCAGAGTTACCTTGGGAACAAAATCGTGTACCAGCTGTGTCACAGCCATCACTCAGCAATTAGCTGAACTGGTCCTCAAGCAGAAACAATGTCACTTTATCTCACAGGTCAGAGATTTCAGGTCAAAAGAACACAGCTCTGTATTTAATTTTGTATTTCTAAGTCAGTCTGCAAAACGCGGCAAAGAGACTTATGGGAAAACTAGGAAGAAATTTTATTCTGTTGCACAGAGATTTAATAAACTGAAACTGGCCAAAATTAAATATTTCACTTGTTCTCTGAAAAGTATATTTGACTTTCAATACTGAGGCAACAGGCATTCCCCTAAAATGTTACCGAACTGCTGGATGAATTGTGTGATAATTGTGATAATCATGGACTTCATGATCTTAGAGGTCTTTTCCAACTTAAATTATTCTATAATTCCATAAAATGCAGTATTATATGATAAAGACAAAAGTTTTGGTTAGTTCTTGAGTATTGTGTATTTGGAAAAAAATGAAAATGCTTATTTAATCAATTCAAGATCCTTTATTAGTGAAACTAATATTGCTAAGACAGCTCAAGTGGTGACTTTGCAAGATGATATTTGCTGTATTGATCTCAAGCTTCTGGAAGCGCTGTGGTTTTGCTAATTTTCTCATAAAACCAGCCTGAATGGTGGGACCCCAGTTTCCTACTAAAGACATCTATTTTACTGAAGGCTTACAGGTCTACAGCAATTCTTTGAGATTATATCTTCCGTTATGAATCTTGATGCCTTGGCATGGCTACAGAATAAGAGTGCAGGGAGTGAGGGAGTACAGGTGCAAGGAATCTTTCTCAGACCTACCCATTCCTTCTCTCTCTGTCCCACACCAGGGCAGCAGTGAAAAGAGCAATCAGTCAAATGTTTCAAGACTTTAAAAAAAAGGCAGCATCATGCCAGCCCTAAAGGTAATACCACCCAGACTATTACGAGTGGCAGCTTGCAGCAAGGTCACTCTGGAGCCCTGGGCCTGAGCTTCCTCTTCAGAATAGATTTCCACACTTCACTGAAATTGTAGGAAGAGTTTTGCTAGAAGGGCCCTCTTGAGGTCTAGCACAGTCCCCTGACCCAAGCAGACCCCAGCTGCTAGCTCTCATCCTTTCACCACTTTTGTAACACATCCTCCCCAACAGTATAGTTTTTTGTAAATGACAAAGGGGATTAATAACAGTGATACAGAGAAAAGTGAAGATGGGTACAAAACACAGTTAATGTGAAAATAGGAAACCAGCAAGTTTTAATCATTCACCAGCCTCGATGAGAGAAGAGTTGAGCGTGTGAAAACCACCCAATCAGCTGGATTTCTAGCACCCTTCTAACAGGTGCTTGGCAGCTACCCATGGGGAGCTACATGGGATGAATGTGCAGTCACTGCCAGAGGTGTGCTTTACAATCATCACTGATAGTTCCTTGCAGTGCAGATATGTCACACTTGAGACAGGATTTTGTCTGAATATATGGATTATCTTGAATGAGGAAAGTAGTCACCTAGGGAATTTTATATTATGTGGGGCGGGGTGGGGGGGGGAGCTTCTAGGGGGATAGGAAACATCAAAGACACTTTTGCATGCAGAAAAGAAATAATCATTCGTTGTTCCTTTAATATAAGGGTATAATGAAAAGGTGACTTTTTTTTAATAGTAAACTGCAGAACAGAATTGCCATGATCTTTATCAGATTTAACTGTTAATACTATCCTCTGTCTTTCTAAATACCTCTGGATATGTATGTTTGGGTGCCTAAGAAATATTTACACATGAGATGGTATCCACCATCTGTTGATTGATAGAAAATATTTCTTATTATTTATAGAGGAGGAAGTAAATCACCTATTGCTAGAGAGATAAAGGTACAACAAAACTAAGGACTAGTCAAGGCTGTAAGGGATGGGTTAGGAAAGGATTATGACTAAGAGTAGCAAACATTCCTGCAAAAAAAAGGCCTCCATTTAAGATAAAGGCACAATTTGTGGGTTATTCTAACATGAACTAGTTAATACTGCTTTAAAAATCCTGGACATTTCAGAATAGCTGACAGAGATGAAAGTAGCATGTAGAGGTAAATTTCTATCTTTGATGACCTGTCATGAAATGTATTGAGTACCAGCTGCTGTGAATTTAATTTCAAAGTTGTTTTTGACAGCTTGTTCCAATTATATCCTTATTGAAAGGATAGATTTTTGGTAGATTGACAAGTTTCCTTTTTATTTTTACCTTCTAATGAGCAAAACAATCTGTTACAGTATATTGATCCAGCTTATTTATTTCTGGATATTTAAAATATGGTCTGTTGTCCTTCTCTTCAGATACTCTTACCACCTGCAGTACAGCAATAAATATGCTTGCATTTTCAAAAATAGGTAGGGGGAAAGGTCACTTTAAAGGAATTAGTGCTTTTCCTGTGAAACAAAACTATTTTAAGGGCTATGGGCTTGTCTTACTTAGAGGGAGGATTAAAATATCTAAATATGTATTGACATAGGCACGCTGAGGGTCATTAGCCCCCTCCAGAAACACAATAGACCATGTAGCCAACTTAAATGGCATGGATTAGGACTAATATTTAGATACCATCAACATCTGTTGGCCTGGTTCTGAGCATTACAGGAAGACCTGATTGAGGATATCGCTGTTGCAGAGTCATCCTGTGAGAGTGATCGTAACATAGCCAGAGTGTGGGAGCAACAAAGACAGTCCCTGCATCCGTTCAGTTTGGAGAGGGATACCATTAACACAGGAGAGCTCCTCAAAGGGTGGGAGACAACAGCCACAACTACTAGCAGGGGACATTTTGAATGGGGTAAATAAATCTTTACTAGAGCAGGTTTAAACACTGCCCAGAGAAGTGACAGAATCACCATCCTTGGAAGTTTTTTAAACTGCCTGGAATGAGGCCTTGGCCAACCAGATCCATCCTTGTGGTTAGCTCTGCTTGCAGCGGGTGACTACAAAGATGACCTTCCAGCCTAAACCCTTCTTTGAGTCTAAGATTTTTTAAAAGAAGCTATCAATGAAATAAACAGCTCTCCCAGGCAGCAGAGAGAGAATTCTGATCATCTATCATGTTGGAAATCCAGAATACATTCCACTTACTGAGGGAGACCTTAGGAAAGGCCAGAAAGGAACTAGAATGGTTGAACAGTGGTGTCAAAGAAACAAAAGCAAGGACTATTACAATCCTTCAGTAATGATGAAAGAGGACAGATGATCCATATTGCTGAGTTAAATATAAAAGTAACCCAAGACTGTCCAGGCATGAAGACTAAAGAGAATTAAAACTTAAACTAAACTAGAACTTTAAAAGAATAGATCTTTCTAAAATGCTTCGGGAGATGGAAGGCAGAGAGACAATCAGCAGAAATAATAAGGGATGAGGATACAGAAGAGCCAGAGAAAAAATAACTCAATTGTAGAAAAAATACTTATTACCAATTTATTATTTCTCTACAATT
This sequence comes from Pardalotus punctatus, assembly GCA_013400915.1. NCBI lineage: Eukaryota > Metazoa > Chordata > Aves > Passeriformes > Pardalotidae > Pardalotus > Pardalotus punctatus. Next base: position 89,022 of record VZTX01007049.1, on the reverse strand, counting down.
TCCATCTTATAGGATACAGAAAGGATCAATATATTGCAACATGAAATCAATTGAGGGATACAAAATTGTTCTAAAATATAAGATACAAATGCTGCAAATGAACCAGCAGAAAAATTCCCAGAATAAAAATTCATGAGGTTAAAAGAAGGACCTAGTCCTGAGATAAGAAAACAAAAATGTGCCAGATTGTGATTGATGGTATAATCGATGCAGTACAGCAGATCTGGACAATTCAGCAATGGCGGTTGGTATTCAACTTTGTTGATGTTAATTACATTATATTTTCAATTAACTTGCTTTTCCTGTTAATTTAATAGTGGCACAAGATATTAATGCTATTACAGCTAAAGTAGCATCCTAATGAGATGAATCAGATTATGGCCATAATAAGAATTTCTACCCGTGTGAGCATTTGAATTTCCATTCTGTGAAACAAGAATGGAGATTTCAGAAATACACCTGTGGTTTTTCATACCACATGTGAAAATGCACACATGCACATGGAACATCATTAATACTGCAAGGCTGCATTACTAAACATTCTGGTTAGGACATATTTCTACAGTGATTGTGTCCTTGCTTGTTTATCTTGTAGTCTGAATGTTTAAAAGGGAAAGGGAACCTCAACTTTTTTTTTTTTTTCCTTTTTTTTCTTTTTTATTCTTTTTTTTTTTTGTAAGCTTGTTAATAGAGTATTTACTTCCCATTTTCAAGGATCAAGAGAAGGACAGAATAATCCAGTCACCCTGGTAAGGTGGCAAAGACTCGTGGGAAGCCAGAAAGACCAAAAGAGTTGCAATAAATAAGAAGTAAATTCTGTATGCATGGTAAAAGCACATTTTTGTTTATTCTGATGGGATAATGTGCATTCAAACTTTATTAGTATATAGTATAGATGAGATTTATTGATAATTCTTAAAAGTATGCAGTATTTTCCATCTGCTCATGTAATGAGACAGAGAATCAGAAAAGCATAAAAACTTCACCATACTCTTTGATGCTGAGAAATGCTGAACACATTCAACTCCCATTTAAGTTTAGGATGGTTGATCAGAGATTAAAAACTTTGTACTATGGACAAGGAGATAACAATGTTAAAGTTGTTATAGTTTGTTATTTGAGAAAAAAAGTCTAGCTTCATCTAATATAACACCCACCCCAATATTAAAAATCTATTAACTCTTACCCATCTCTTCAAAAATATTGGGAACAGATAAACCAGATAATATCATTATTAAATAAATACTATAAACTAAATAAAAAATCAGGGTTTTTTTTGGTGGTTTTTGCAATTATATGCCTAAATATTTCTGACAGATGATTGTTCAGCTTGAAATAGTATCTAGTAACTTCCCTGTATATGGTAGATTATTCTATCATCAGCTATCCACCCTTCATTTACAATTTTCAGCATTCAAAGATGAGAACAGAAATCCCAGATTATATTTCCCTTTTTTTTTGCTGCTTATTTTTTGCTATTCTAAGTGTCTTTATTTTGCTTTATGAGGAAAAAAAAGTTAATGTCAGTAAGCTCAAGCATTCTTTATCCCAAAGCAATTCTGTTATTTTTCAAGAAGCAGAAGAGTGCACACAGATCCCTATTAAAGGAGATGGAATATTGAGTATTTTGCAGTTCATTGCTTGAAGAGAGTGCACTAAAATTTTATTTGGCTAATTGAATATAGTGCTAGAATGTGGTTAAATGTCTTTAGACCCCTTCCAACAAGAAAGTAGCTCTAGTTATATACTTATACAAATTCTACCAGAGTTAAAATATGTTGGCCAATATTATATCTCACTGCTAGAAAGATTTTCTGCACTTCAATAGAAATTTCTCTTCTTTTATTGTGATTTCATCATCTTTATCCTTAATAATATTTCTCTTTTTTAGTGTTAATGTGTTTTAACTACTTGAAGAATAAAGTCATGGGTTTTAAATATGAGGTACAGGCTGTTATTGCTTTACTTTGTCATGTATCTTCTCAGAATTGGGGTAATTTTGAATCTCTGCTTTCAAATCTCTGCAGGATGTCAATACTTGGTAACAAGAACAGCCAAACAAGATAGCACACAGAGTCTTTGTTGTTTAACAATCGCTTAGAGTGCCTATTCTTTTCCTGGTGTGAGATGTTGTTCTTCTTCATGTGCTAAACAAAACTTGGCAAAGCATGCTGCACTCTTTCTAATTTATTGGCATTGCCTAGTCTCTTTCAGACTTTATATTGCTGAAAGGCAAGGATACCTGGGCAAAGTCAATTTAACCCTCTCTTATTGATGTTGTGCAGCTCAGGGGGAAAATAACCATCTGCAGGGGCAACTTGGAAGGACTCCCAGTGTGATAAAATGGGAATAGCAGTTGTTTGTGAACAGCCACAGTGCCTTGTTATAACTTTTATTCACCACTCAGCCAGGTAGCATTCTAATTTTTTTTTTAAACAGGCAACTCTCATAAAAAGACAAATAAGAGTATTCTCAAAGCATGTGCAATTCGCCACTGTCTTTATTGGCTCTTTCACTTACTTATATCAAGAAGTACCATCCTCCACCTGTCTCCAAAAGGAAAAATACACAAAGGAAAAAGAGACTGAGGAGAAAAAAATATAACAAAAAAACAAATAAAACTAGCATGAGGGGTAGAAAATGAAAGCACAAGAAGAAAGAGAGAATCAAAAAAGTCAAGCTGAAAAAGGGTCAGGGAAGTGTAACACCCTTGTCCTAAAAACCTTGCATTCTCTGGAATTGGCTTTAATATTATTTATTGAGCTTGCCATCTGTTCATAGATTCCGATGAGTGCTTCTGCCAGCTCTAGGGCAACACTACTCAAGATGTTTCTGCCTTGTTCCCGCTAAATTGTAGTGTGAATGGATCAAAGAGAAATTGTTGACTGCACAGATTCAAAGCACTGAACAAATTCAAGTTAATACCTTATCAAAACATCCATCTGAATCACATACTTGTGATTTATTTGTGATTAACCTACTTTTGAAAGGAGAATTACAAATATTCTTCTCAAGCACAAGTATAGTGAGAAGAGGCAGAGGGCCTGCTGTTCCTGGTAGGTGTTTTTCCTGTCCAGCGCTCTGATGGCGGCTCTCCACATGCATGCTCATCGTGCTTTCTCAGGATCAACACCATTCACTGTCTTGCTTGCAGTAGTTTGGGTGCCTTGCCCAAACAGCTGTCCTTCTTGTCCTCTCAATCTCATTCCATATTGCCCCAATCTTTCAATGACAATTTGTTGTGGCACCGTTGGGAATGGTTCGTAGGTACAGGAATGGAGAGCAGGGAGACTGTTCCAACTCACTGGAGTGAAGTGAAAAAGTTCTACAGGTAGGAACATGTTTTGGACAAGCATTGCGAGTCATTAAATTGAACTTCTTATCTCCCTGAAAACAATACCTAAAGGATTTCCCTATGAAAAACCTAATAATGGTTTTACTACTTTCCTTCTGGCAGCAGCTCACTGTGTGCCAGAAAATTTCTCCTCTTGCAATGCATTGCAAGGCAGAATTTTCCAGCTGCACTGGAATGATGTACAGTGGTGTCCCACGGACATGAAGGGTGCACTGGTTTTTGGCAGTGCTATGGACAGCTAAGGAGTCCATTCAGCACTGAGACTGTGTTATTTTGGAAAGGATCTGCATTTGGACAACACTCTCAGGCACATGGTGTGATCCTTGGGGTGTCCTGTGCAGGGCCAGGAGTTGGACTAGATGATCCTGATGGGCTCCTTCTGACTCAGCATATTCTGTTCAATGAGTCTACGATACATCTGCATCCAGACTTCTCATCCTATGTGATGTAGAATGCCTATGGAATGCTTCTGTGGACCTGTCAAGTGAAGTAGTAATTATGCTGAGATTAACTGCAATTATGAAGTGGGGAGCAGGTACCAAATCCTGTCTGGTTTAGGCAAATCTATGCATCGCTACAGAAGGCAGAGTCTGAAGTTACTTCTTTGCCCTTCTCTTTTGCCAGCACCTTCTAGAACAGACTAAGGTATTCCTAAGGTATTCCTCTATTGATATGAACAATACTGAATTCGTTTAAGTGTGTGTCCAAGTCTAATTAAAAATTTTAAATTACTGTTTGTTTGGTCCTTTTCACTAAAGCTTCTATGACAAACAATGAGAAATACCTAGTGGACAATGATAATCCTTATTGGTTTGGTTGTTTTATCTCATAATGTGCTGTTAATTTTGTAATAGGAATGTCCAAGAAATGTTGAGGCGATATCTTCACTCTCCAGTGTAAAACACTTCATTCATAAGGTTATGGCTTTTCTCTCTGATGGGCGATACAAAATCTTTCTGTTTCCCATCTGTGTCTGTTTTATCTATTAGACACTGCTCCTGGACTTCTAAATTGTTTCATACTTCACAGGAAGATGTGCAATAAAGGCCCATTTCAATGGTAATAAAAATAGAATCTAATATGGAGCAACATATTACAAGAGAAGACATCTGTTCACATTATTATGAGAGTCTCAGTCCAATTACATTCACTATAAATTATGGAAGAACAATTGAGATAAAAATGTGCATATCGTTGTTTCAGAGCTTCAGGCTGAGTTGAAGATTAGGTTTCCATGCATCCTGAATTCTGAAAGCATTTTCTGAGATATCACAATCCAGACTTACTGCAATAACATAAGAAATTATATTCAAAAGCAGGTTAAACACAACCTTGCAAATATATTTAAGCATTGGTTGGCCAAACCCCTCCCCACAATTTGAAAAATCTAGGATTTAAACACTGTCTTTAAACAAGAAACTGTGTCATGTCGTACTATCCTGGACAGATATTCTTCCAATATAATATTTACTTGCTTTTAAAATTTATACTTGACTTACACAGAATTCAGGAACATGAAATGCAATTCCATTCTTTGATGCAGCTGTATCACTGGGGAATTTAACCTACTGTTTTTAAAAGATTGATTTCCAGATATTGTGGCCCTGTTGAGGTGAGAAAGGATTTTATTTTTTATGTGGGCATCAGCAGGATCATAAGATTATAGAATTTTAAAGGTTAGAAAAGACCCATAAGGATCATCTGGACCAAACTCTACCTCTAAAGAGAACCAGCTCAGACAACATTATTCAAGGCATTGACCAGTTAAGTTTTAAATAATTCTGAAGCTTGAAATTTAATGAAGTCTCTCAGCAGTCTCATTAATTGTAATTTTTTATCCCTAACAATTAATTAGAATTTCACACTTTGCAGTATCTGTCCATTCCTGTCACCCTATCATTTTCAACCCTAAGAAGCATCTGTCTCCATTTTTTCTAAACCTTCTCTTTAAGTATTTGAAGAAAGCAACAAGGTCCTTCTCTTATCCTTCCCATAAATAGCAGAGGAGTGACAAAAGTGGACACAGTTCTCTTGATACAATTCCAGCAGTGTTAAATAGAGAAGGGAAAACTCTATTGCTGGCTTCACTCTTGCTTTTGCAGTTTAAGCATTCTTTGTGCTTCTTTATCACAGGGGTGTACAGTTGACTCATTGTGTTGTATCCATGAAAATCCCCAGGTCCTTTCTGACAGCAAATGACATCAATAAATGGGAACTGTTTAAGGCTGGCATTATCCCAAATAAAAGATTTAATAAACCAGAAGTGCATGAGATGGGTCCACTGTTAAACACATTCTAGCAATTCAGTGTCAGTTTAAACAGGTTGCTGTTGATTTACTTCATGTTATTGCCACAACTTCACTGTGTCACTATCTATTAATACCTTGCAGCTTCATCTTACCACCATAATAAGGCTTTTTATGAAATTAACCGTCATTTTCTTCTCACTTCTGATACTAATAAGCTATAATTGTTCAAGCACTAGAATCTGAAATGCAGTCTGTATCTACTCTGCAAATGAAAACTACATTTGCTGTCTGCCTTCAGTGACTCTCTCCAGCCAAACACTGGAAGCTGTCAGACTGCTCTAGTGTTTGCTGTGTGAGAACCTTCCCTTCGCCTTTCCTGTTGTGTGTGTAGTTTACTTGCCTGCGTGCTGTAATTAGACACAAGAAGTTCATGGACAAAAGTCCTGCTGGTTTTCCTAACCTCTTGTAAGATTCCGCATCTCACATGCTCTTTCTTGGTTCTGATAGCAAGCCACAAGCTGGAAAGAAAAGACATGTTTTGCATCTTGATTCATAAATGACTGACATGAACATGGAAAACACTTGAAGTCTCACAACTGGCAACAAAATGGGAGTAGCAGTGGTTGGACTGCAAGGTAGGACATAGATGAGAAACAATGGTTCATGCTTTGGTAAATAACCTCTATATATATGTATTTGATATATAACCTCCATATATATATGTATTTTATATATAACCTCCATACAGACAGTATGTGGATTTCAGTAGCTTGTAAGAATCTTCCTTCTCATTGCAGCAGTATGAGTCTGAACCTTCTGGTTTCCACAAACACTACAAGGATCTCAGAATTCTTCAAATAATGAAAGTTACTCAGGCACTATGAACTTGAGTGTGTCAGGATAGGCTAACTAGTACCATTAATTTGTTTTTAATTTCAAACATTGTAACAGCTTGTAATGAATATGTTCCTAATTTAGTATTGCAAGTACAGCAAATGGCTTGCTTTTCATTCAGTAAATGAAAACTAAACTGGGTAAGTAATATCCACCACAGAATCACCTACTTGGGTATCACCTTACAAACTCATGTTATTTTCTCCTCCCTTATATAAATTTGTTGATGGAGAGCTAATGTTTAGACAGCAAAATAGAAAGCTGGGACCACTATAGGTATCCAGAATTATTTTATGAACATGTCTATGTGTCTCGGTTTGAAGACAGGTGTCTGCTAAGGAAGGTGTAAACCTCCCTCAAAACCCACAAATGTGAATCCCCTTCCCTCCGAATTATTATAATTTTGAAATCAAGGGCTTTCAGGCAAAGGATATGGGGAAAGGAATAACAGTTCTTTACTAATATCTATGGCAAGGCAAACAATCAATAACAACAGTAGCAATGACAAACAAAACAAACAAANCTGCCGGCTCCCTTGGGCAGAAAACTGCCGGCACAGCCAGGAGGATGCACCCTCCAGGAGATGTCCCTTTCCCAGACAAAGGTTCACTCACCAAACGCGAAGCAAAGAAGTGCAGGTCTGAAGGAACTTTTCTGCCGCTGGTAACTAAGGAGCTCCGTTCCCACTTCTGCCTCCTCCACTGTCCATGGTCCCAGTGCCCCCTCTGATGACCACCTCTGCCCTCCCTTACCACGCCCAGCTAGCCCTTTTGTCTTTCACAAAAGAAGTTAATGGTCCTTAAGTATCCAGTCATTAGTAACCTAGCAACAGGGAAGGGGAAAAAATTCCACACCTCAACCTCCAACACTATGGAATACTGTTGTTTACTATAATGGTTATCATTAATGATGACATCTACCTGAACTTTTTTTCTTGCATTTTTATCTTGCTAAGCTTTTCTACTTCTTCCTTTTTAACATGGAAACCCAAGCAATTTTAGTCCACCTTTCTGTTGCTTTGATCTATTGCAGTGATCACTGCTTTTTTTTTACAACGGATAAATAATGGGTATTTTTCCTTTTTTTCTGGCCTACCTTATTTTTACTGTCCTCTTCTTCATGTCATTCTTTCTAAAGTGCTCATATCCTTCCTCTCAAAACTCGTTCACCAGCCCTTGGATACAAATCTAGTCTGGTTTTCTTTGCATGCCCAGGTCTCTAAGCTCCTGTTAAAGAAATTTCCCTTAATAATGTGGTACCACACTGGTCAGAATCTTGGGGCAGATCTGTTGCACCTTTTCTAAAATAAATCCTACCAAAAATATCCAAAGGCCTTTCTAACTAAAGTGAGGTCTCGTGAGAACACAAACTGGACTATGGTTATTTTGCTGACAATGAAAATTCATGTATTTGGGGAGAGATAATTCAGAACAACTGTAAACAACTTTTGTAAACAGCTTTACTTGTGCTGATTGTCCAGGCAAAGTTGTGTCAGATATTACAGCTACAACAAATACCTCACTGGAAACATGTGCAAAGGCTAGTGCAGTACTCACTGGTAGCTGTTTTGGGGAAACAACCAAAAAAAAAAAGGACAACAGAAAAACAAACCCAAAACAAAACAAACCCAAACCAATCTTCAAAAATTAGTTTTCTGATTCCATGCAAAAAAGTCTAAAGTCTTGAGAAAGAGAAGCCACTCAGAGCAAATTTCATACATGTTTTTTAGCTCATTAAATGAGCTGTGTGCATGTCTGGATTGTCCCTTTGGAGAATATATGACAACAATACCCATATTTTTAGTGTGACCTTGGTTTTTTACTACCATCTTATAAAAATGAGTGCTAGGATCTCCTGGTAGGAACTGGAGATTGCTCCTTCCCTAGGGAAGAACTGAGTGTGCTTACAGTGTGTCAACAGTAGAAATAAGTGACAGCATGGAGACAGAAGTCTACAGCCGAAGAGAAATCCGAACATCTTAGGAGTCAGTCTGTGCTTTTCTTAATAGATCTGAGGGAGCCTGTGCTTGACTTTCATGTAAGGCACAATCTGGTGCTTTCTTTCACATTTGGTATAAAAAGGGGCTGACTTCTCACGTGCATTTAAACATTTACTTTGCTGCTTCTCTCTATACGTCAGCCATTGAGAGACTGTTTGTCAGAAATTACAACTTCACTGGGGTAAACACGCCACCCTTGTTCAAATACACTGTGCTAAATAGATATGCCTTATCAGAAAAATTATCAACCACTTTCATGATGTTTCAGGAATTTCTTTCTTTCTTCAACCCAAACATGTGATTCAATGTACATTGAATCACAACTCTAGATAATCCAAAATATTTTCATGCAACATCTGTCCAATCAAGTAACTTAAGGGTTTGCCCCATGCCAGTTCCTTGCTTGTTCAAAATACATCCACACATGTAGGTTCATTTGCTTCTGAGCACTATCTCAGAGCAAGTCCAACTAGTTTTCCCTGAGAAAAGTGCAAATGCAATTCTCATCACCACCTGAAACTGGAAATATGGGTAAATGCATTGCAGAACTGCCTCTTTCTGCCGAACTCAACCATTTTGACACAAGGACCTATGGGCCAGAGCACACTGGCACACATTATCCCAGTGTCACAGAAACACCAATTCTGGTGGGCTGCGACAGAGTTCTTCATGGTGTCCCAAAGACTTTGAATGAAAAGTCCACGACACCTAACATCTGTATCCTCAGGCTCAAGCCTCCTTTAGTCTACAAAGACTGCGTGGAGTTCTCGCAACCAGTCCTCTTGCTCTGAGCTGCGTGGAGCTGGGCTTACACAAACCAGGTCAGGCAGGGAGATGACATGTGTGGGCGTTTGAAGAACACATGGAGGACAATGCCATGGATGAAGGCCAAGCCATTTAAGCAGTTCCAGCTACTGGGAAGCTGCCATAAGGACTCCTCAGAGCCTTCTCTTCTCCAGGATGAACAGCCCCAGCTCTCTCAGCCTTCCCTCATGCTGAAGGTGCTTCATCATCTCTGTGACCTTGTACTGGACTTGCTCCAATAAGTGCACACCTTTTTTTGTCCTTGGGAGCCTGGAGCTGAGCACAGCAGTCCAGATGTGTCTCACCAGTGCCAAGCAGAGATGAAGGGTCATTTCTCTTGAGTGCTGGTGATGCTGCTCCTAAAGCAGCCTAAGATGCTTTTGGACTTAGCCAGCCCCAGCTCCTCTCTCCTCATCCAGCTCCCCCTGATTTGAGCTCTCCTAAAGTGTGTGTGTTTATCAAGCTTTCACATTGTTTAATGCTTTGGAGGCAGAGGTTTATCTGTTCACAAAAATGTTCCTTCTGCAACCTGCCTTAGTTGTTGAAAATTCCTTACAAGTTTCAGTTACTACGAGGAAGAGTATTTTCCATAAAAGGGCTGTAAACAACATGCAATGTGAACATTTTTACAGCAACACATCCCACCTCCCAAGACAGCATTTTAACTGGCCGCTAGGTTTACTTTACATTTTTAGCTCCTAAATATGGCAGTTGTAAATCTGTATATTATTAATTGTCATGGTGTACAAGGCAGTCAATGTACAAATTTGGCATAAGCAGTCTCATAAGATATGCAGAATATGCATATAGTTTATTGAGTATTAATAAGGAAGTCCCCTGGTTGTGAACAGAATTTTCTTAGTATCATTATTACTGTGATAGTAGCATTACCTCGATCAATGCTCTGTTTTACTCGTGCATTTCCATTGAGTACTCCTAATGGTACAATCAGATGTATGCAGGTCAACTGCTGAATTTTTTTATATAACATTTCTTACAATGATGAGTAGAATCATGGCAAATTTTTGGAGATAAATTGCTATCCTCATTGGAAAAAAAAAAAAAAAAAAAAAAAAACAATGCGGGATGAATGCAAGGATAGGCTGGTTTACACAGAGCCATATTGACCTGCAAAAGTTTCTGTAAACATTCTGTTCTTGAGTTACAGAAATAAATTTAAGAGTATATTAGTGCACAAGAGGTGAAAAAAAACTAAAGTGAAAACTGGGGAGAATAAAAAGATGCCAGAAGCAAACACCACTTACTGATTATTTCCCTCTTTTCTTTCTCTGCCTTAGTGCTGCAGTCCATTTAAGCTGGTTAGAGCTTCACCTGAACAATGAACACTTAAAAGTAGAGTCAAATGGCTTTTTCCTTTTGGGTACATCTCTATTGCCAAGAAATACTGGCCTCTTCCTATTAGCTGTAAACAAGACAAACTTGTCAGCTACAAACCAGAGTCAGCTGGATAAATTGGTTATCAGAGAATTCCTGAAAATTCTGCAGGGAACTGATTCAGGGACCTGCTGCAGGGACCAGATTCAGTATGTTTATATTTGTGTTTGTTCTGAATGCAGGGAAGAACTGGGAGAAGGAGAGGCAGCTTTATATTAGGTTATAATATAAGAGCATTTGGACATATTAGGCACATTCTGACTCTATGCATCCTCATATATAAAAAAGGTCATATTTTTTAGTCTTCTTCTGGGATCAAAAACCTGCATTGTATTCTGTTCAGAGACAAACATTTTCAGGACAGACAAACTCCTGTGCAATGCCTCCTCATGGGGCTCAGCTCTTCTGTTTGTGAGGGTTTTTTCTACTGTCTACTGTTCCTTTAAAGCCTCCATGCTCATTATTTTATTTCTTCAGGCTGTTCTAAGTGATCTCTTAAATTCTTTATTTCAGGCTAAGGGATAGTGTGGATTCATTTTCACATTTGCTGGTGTTAGTAAAGCCTTCAAGTTCCATTTTTACTTGCTCACTAAATGGGAGCCTCATCTAACCGACAGAACAGTTTATGAGAATGACTGTTGTAGATTGCAGTCCTTTCTGCTGTCAAGCTTAGTGAGAATCTTTCACAAAGAAAACACCTTTGCAGCCGCTTAGATTAAAAAACTGTACCTTTTTTTTTTTTCCAATGTGCTGTGCTCCTCTGTAAATGTACCAGGATACTTCTCTTAAAATAAACCAAGAAAAACAAAATCCTGGAAAGCTATTTGAAGGTCTTATACAGTTTCAGCCTTAGGTGAATTATTATAGGTGTGCTATAAATCCCTGAAATCACACATCCTTGAAAGGTTATATTGAAGATGCTGGCTCATCCCCAACAATACAGACAGAGTGTTATACTGTGTCCTTTTCTGATTTTGATCTAGTACACTGATGCACTTCATTCATGCAGATTGATCAAAATCAATGTATAGCTCACAGACTCTTCATTTCGCTCTGTTGTTTCAGAATACCTGTCCTCAACTAAATCACTATGGAAGATAATGTTTGAAAAAGAAATAAATGGACTGTGATCTAGATATTGCTTCAAGCGGCAAAATCTATGTTATTCCCTTTGTCTGAAGAAACTCACTGTGTATTGGGTGATTACCTTTTTCCTTCTGCTTTAGTCGGCTGCTTAATTGAGGTCCTGTTTTACAATACTGAATAATGCATATCGATTCATAGCTTTCACAAAAGCTGCAAGAGTAAGATTGGCATCTGGTGGACTTGACAGATGCACGAGGCACTCACAATGCTTTTCTGTCAGGCAATTCAGTCCCCAGAAAAGGAGACTGCATGACTAATGAGTTTTGCACCTCCTCTTCATGTGCTCATCTGCTTTCCCATTGATGTAATTTATGAGGCACTTCTGTGAGTCACGGTTAGCACACTGAAGTGGCAGCGCTTGGTGGCAGCCATTATAATAACCATAAAGCAAACAAAACAGGATTCAGGAAAGTGGGAAATGAAGTCTAGGCAGCAGAGAACACCTGTTTTCTGTTTATGCCTTCGCTAAATATTTGCAATTTATTAAATAGTCACAGTCAGAGTTTGATAATGTATTTACACTCACAACTGCTTTTACAAACCAGAATTCCTGCATAATTGCTGGACTTCTGAAGAGCAGGTTTTGTTCATCTTTACTAAATGAAAACTTTCATACCAGTTTGCTATGATAAAGTGAGTAGTTTATGTGACATCACTTTAATAAAACTTTTGACACTCTCATGACCATCTGCTAAACAGAACAGAGCAGATATTCCTAAATTGTCACAGGGAGCCACTTCTGTGGCCCCTACAGACACATCTAGCCAAGTAGCAGATGGGACTCAAAATAAACTTAATGTGTTTGAAATGCAGTTGTGTCACGAAAGCATACTTTGAGCCGAGGACAAAAAGTCTCTGGTAATGGTCAGAAAACTGCTGCAGTCTACAAGGGTCAATAGGGAGCTGTTTAGTTGGTTCTTTGGAAGTGTATCAGTAGAGGTACCACACATCACAGTTTTTTCTGCATAGTCCACTGGTATTTGAGATGAACAGAAACACCATGTATCATGAGAATAAAATAAAGTAGGGAAGACTGTTCAGTCAGGAACACAGATTTGAGGTAGATCAAGACAAATAGTGATGTTACTGTACAGAGGATTTATTCTGGCAGAATATAAAAGTAGGGTTGTCCAGGGACTTTTAGGTACAAGCCAATAGGACCAGCCATGAATTTCTATTAGCATCCCAAAAGCTGTATTGCTAGAAGTCCAGAAAGCTGAACAGTGTTTGTACACATGTCATAAAAGAGGACACAAAAAAATGAATGTGTTCAGCAAGTCATTAGATATTTTTATAAAAGCAGACCTTTGCTGACTGTGACAAATGTCTAGCAATCCAACACTGAACTAATCATTAGGGAGGACAGAGACATGAAGTTCAATAAGAAGTGCAAAATACTGAATCAGCATTGAAAGTGACTGCATGAACAGCAGTCCTGCTGAAGGGAACCCAGAGACAACAGGAAATGGCAGTCTGAGTACAAGCTGACAGTGTTGTATTACTGCAAATAGGGCAGATTAGGGAGTGTGCCATGTTAGGATCATGGTGAGAAGACTGAGGGAAAACCTTACTCTCCTTCTCTCAGTATTACTGATGAATCCCCATGTATGTGCAGATAGGGCTCCTTAAGTTAAATAGGACCGTGCAGAAACCGGAGACAGTCCAGCAAAGAAAAGCTTAGACGGTTTGGGACACAGAACATATGTGAGGAGCTGGACTTTGGTCTTGTGAAGAGGCGATCAGAGGAGCTGGGCTTGCAGAGGGATGATCACCCTACATTCATGCAAATGGCAGCTAAGAGCTGATGAGTGTCACTCATCTTTGCAGAAGCTCAAGATGGACTTGAGTTGCAGCTGGGAGGCTTAAGGTGGATATTACAAAAATACATTCACCAGGAAGGTAGTGCAGCACTGAAACAGGTTAGTCATGGGGCAGCCAGAATCTATGGTTTTGGAGGTTTTCAAGACTTCTTAAACATAAACCTGACTCACTTAATCTGCTGCAGCCACAGCCCTGTTCCAACCAGAAGGCTGGAGCAGAGACCCCCAAGAACTCCCTTCCAAACATTTTTTACAGTTTTAGGACCGTCACAGGGTTTAAAACCAGCCAGCAACCAAGTACCACACAACCACTTCCTCACTTCCGCACCACTGAGATCATAGAGTAAATTGGAAGGGCAAAAGTGAGAAAACTCATGGGTTGAGATAAAGACAGTTTAAAAGGTAGAGCCAAAGCTCCACACACACAGGTAAAGCAAAACAAGTAATTCATTCACCGCTTTGCATGGTCAGACACATGTTCAGCCATCCCCAGGAAAGCAGAGGATGCCTATACAGTGATTTGGGAAGAAAAACACCATCACTCCAGAGATCTCTCTATTCATTCTTCTTCCCTCAGCTTTACATACTAAGCATAATGTCACATGGTCTGCAATATACCTTTCATCAGCTGGGGTCAGCTGTCCTGGCTGTGTCTCCTTCCAGCTTCCCATGCATCCCCACTCCTCTCACCATCGTGACAGAATAAGAAGTAGGAAAGGCCTTGGCTCTGTGTAAGCCCTGCTCAGCAATGACAAAAACACCTCTGTATTATCAACCCTGTGTTCAGCACAAGTCCAAAACACAGGCCCATACCAGCCACTGTGAAGAAAATTAACCCAGCCCCAGCCCAAATCAGCACAGATGGTTTTCTTATCCAAGCTGCCCCACATAATCTAGTTGTAAGCAGTATGAAAGCAGGCGGCAAGACTGAAGCCATATGAGCAAAACAAAACCTTAAAACTGAAGTCAAGGATTCAGAGAGATTGCTTGAAAAGGCATCCAGAGAAAGAGTAGAAAACAAATTAAAAGTCTGAGACAAGGCAATCTGACACAAACAGAACTCAGGCTGAAAAGTGTTGAGTGGTAAGAGTACTCTGAGCCCATTTTTGAAGGTTAAGAAGGTGAGCTGGTATACTGCAGCATTGAAATAAAAAGTTACATTTCTAATGCTGTTTGCATGTCACTCCTTTATGAAAATAAACATTGGCACCCAAAGAAGAAACAAAGATGCTGCAGAAGAGAAGCAGCTTTCTTCCTCTTCTGCACAGACCTATGAAGCCCCAAATCTTTCCCTGCCTGTGAAAGTCTGGAGAAGAAATATGAAATGAAAGACTCTATTTATTGGAGAGACCCACTTCAACAGTGCAGAGCACCCTGATACCCTTACAGGTTGTGGTGAAGCACTTTCCACTTGCTAAAGGTAATGAATTAAAAGTAGAGGAATAGCATAGACTGCAGCAATTTTCTAAAGGTAAGTCTGGTGTTTAAAAACTCAATCTAGACATTGATTCAAAAACGGTTCTATTTGAAAGCTGTTTCAGTAGATTGTGCTTAGGTTATGTGTGCAGAAACTAATCATTTCTTGAAGGTTAGTGCTAAAAATGCAGGGCCATGATGAGGAGGTCATGAAGAAGATCAGAGGGCTGCAGCATCTCTCCTATGAGGACAGGCTGAGAGAGTTGGGGTTGCTCAGCCTGGAGAAGAGAAGGCTCCAGGGAGACCTTAAAGCATCTTTTCAGTACTTGAAGGGGGCCTACAAGATAGATGGAGACAGACTTTTTACAGGCAGATGTAGCAATAGGACAAGGTTCAATGGCTAGAAGAGGGTAGATTTAGACCAGCTGTAAGGGTGACATTTTTCACAATGAGCATAGTGAGGCACTGGAACAGATTGCCCAGAGAGATAGGAGATGCCCCATCCCTGGAAACAGCCAAGGCCAGTTGGATGGAGCTCTGAGAAACTTGCTGTAGTGGGAGGTATCCCTGCTGATTGCAGGAGTGTAGAACTGATGAGCTCAAAGCTTCCAACCTAAACCATTCTATGATGCTGCTCTGTGATTAAACTCTATGCATAGCATTGTTTCAGAGGTGAGCCACAAACATCTGACAGTAGCACAGCTATTTACTGACATAAATCAACCAAGAGCCTGTGCCTAGGTACTGAAAGAAATCTACCTGCAATTACCCAAGACAAGTCTGCACACTGCAATCTCTGTGGTTCAGAGGTTGAGTCAATAGTTTGCTGCATATGTATGGTGTTGGATTAACTGAAACTGCTGATTTATGGATTACATTTAAATTTTAACCTGAATTTAGTTATTGTGCTTATTAGTGCATTGCCAGTTTAGTAAAATCACAGTAACTTAGCTTAGTGTATTCTCAGTTAAGTAAATGTTGATCTGTCCAATACAAGCGAGTTGTATGGAATGAACATTGAGACCTTAAGCAACCTTAGACAAGAAATTTACGACTCAGCTGTCTCTGCAGGTTCATTTCCTCTCAGCAGCAATTCAAAAAAGGATTCATCCACTGCAGAATTAGCTCTCTCCAGAAATGCAAATCTGCTTCAACAGAGCAGCGTTATTTAAGTACTTTTATTACTCAAGCAATTGGGGGTGACGTCTTCTTGGAGGAGCTTACAGAATTTGTAGAGTGTGAAAGTTAGAGCAATGTGCAGCCACAGTACAGAGACGGAGATAGGTGCAAGAGGACAAGAATATGTACTGTTTGGAAAGAAGCCAATTTTATACTTCATTATTATTTTAGGTATAACCTTCTCAGCCACTGCCTCTGCTCCACATCTGTTATTAAGAATTTGAAGTTGTTCATATTCTTTGAATTTACATTTTCTTCATACTTCTGAATTACATTCTCTTGAAACACAAGGTTAAAGATACAGGGTCTCATAGTCCAACATGCCCTGTTGCAAACAATCTTATGGTATAATATTTTGAAACCTCCATTGAAAAAAATTGTTTTCTTGCTTTCCAATGTAGAAGCAAATAACTTGTAAAGACAAGGACATTTCTGAAGAAGCAGCAGAACAGCTTCTTCCACAGCTACATATATACCAGAAAACAACACAGGCATATATAGATTTGATCCATTCACCTCCTTCAACACTGAAAAGCATTTGCAGTTAGAAACTGAATTGTTTTGGGGTTGGGGAGGGGGAGGAGGCAATAGGGAATGAGAAAGAGCAAGAGATATGACTACAGCAGCACGATATTATGTTTTTTTAGTAGTTAGACAATAATTAGTTTAATTTTATGGGCCAAAGAGTGATTCCCTAGTCTGCTATTTAAAACACAACTATAACATTTGAGCTCCTCACAGCTTTGAATATTTTCATGCATACCATCTTCCCAAAGAGAGCACAAGTGACACCAGCCTGATTTCAGAACACAAAAGCATGGGTAAATTCCCCAATGTAGTTGAGCAAGTCAAGTAAAACTATCTAATTTCCAATGCAGAGCTGAGGAGCATGTTTTGAGCTCTCTGAGCTCCCTGTGGAGAACATGAGGAGAGTTAAGGTGCATCCAAATGTGACTCTAAAGAGCCAGCTCAGACAGACAACCTGATGTGAATATTTGCTTCAAGCTAGGGTGAATCCATCTCTCTGCTGGTTAGACATGGAGCCTGATGTGGTTGGCTTGGATGTAAATACGTAAATTGTAAACCTTTTCGTTTAGTCAAATGAACGCTACCTGGAACAGCTACAGCCTGCCTAAAGTATGCTGGTGGAGAATATTCAATACACATATGACTCTTAAGTCTGAGTCTTCTCTGGAGGCTTGCAGGGAAAATCTTCAGCCACTGAAAAGTGTTCCATCATTCTTCTGTAACAGTGGGTGGAAAATCTCCCTCATAATTCAGCACTCAGGCTCATTCTTTCTTCTGCCTTAGAGTACAAGAATGAGGTCTGTGTTTTCTTGTCTCCTCAGAAAGTTTCCTAGTCGTTAGGCCACAGGCTGTTTGGGACATAGAAGCTGGGAGACAGGGACAAAGGTTTGGATCAGAAGTGCCACGTCCCCTCTTTGCCTTTCACCATGAGCTGTTTGAAATGGAATTGCAGACTGCCTGGAAGGCAGCTGGAAGGGAGAACACCGACACATGCTCTCACTTGCTCTGGTTGCTGCCTCAAGCACACAGAGGCCCCTATGATCAACAGCTGTTCCCAGCTGCTGCACACAGAACCCCACAAACACACATGGAACAGGGAGCCCCGCAACCAGGAAAAAAGAAACAGAATTTCAGGGGAAGACAGGATGGACTGCGCTGGTGAGGCACTGGGCATGGCTTTTTCACAAAACCTTTGTTTGCTATCTCAGGTCTCTTGAAAAAAAAAGTAATTATAATGCTAGCTGCTGCATCTGCAGGCTGCCAGGAACAGAGCTGGATGTGGTTGCTGTGCAAGGGGCATGACTGCACCAGCCCCACACCCTCCATAGAGAAGCCTGCCGGCTCCAGTGGGGAGAAAATGTTTGGGGTTTTGCATGCTTTGTTTTCACAATCAGGCATTAGTTATGTTTAAGGTCCATGAATCTGGTCTTGTGGTTTTAAAAATAGTAGAACACTCTGTATAAACTATGCAACATGGGGTTGGTTTTTTTCATGTGGTATTACAGAATAGGAAGATAAGACTTGTGTTACAAGCCAGGAAATTTCAAGAACAAATCTATTTGCTATAAGTTTCTCTCTAGTTTCTCCTGTTTTGAAAGGTTTTCTTGCAAGACTTATTCATGGCCAGTCCTACATCCTGGGATCCAAATTAAAATCTTCCTGTCTTACTCATTTAGCAAACAACATAAATATGTGAAAAGCCCCTAAAAGCATGAATAACATAGAAAATGAATGCAATCATCCATAAATATTTCCAAGTGGAGAATATTATGCAGTTAGCATGTAGCAACTGAATTAGAAGCAGGTAAGCAACAAAAATAAACCCCAAATTCACAAATTCCTTTTAACGGAAAAGTACTGTTGCAAGAGCATCCAAATTTAAAACATACTCTGCAGTATCCTTAGCATTTTCAGTTTACTAGGCTTGCATTCTGACAAGTATTCAGAGCCTTCTTACTGCAGGAGAGAGCAAACCATCAAGTTTAGACCCTGTATTATCCAGAATAATCTTCCTCCTCCACCATTCTAATGCTGGAGACAGTAAAACATTCAGGTATTCAAGGATTTGCATGCATTTTTGGAAACTGTAAACTGACTTCCCTGTTATTATTTGGCCTAAGAATCAAACTGGCCACAAGTTGCAGTGACGCATTAATGCATGAATTTAGTCTTTGTAATATGAAACATTGAAGGAAAAGATAATTTTGAAATAATTTTTACTGAATTAAATACAATTGATTTGCCTAACTTGACTTTTGGCACATGGAAGGTGGCACCTTCTCCACTTGCAGGACAGCTGCAGAACAGGTTCAGTGACCGGGTAGCAGGAGAGAAGCAGAATGTTGCACCTGTGGAAGCATCCAAGTAGTCCATGTATAAACCACATACTATGGACAGGAGGCAATGGCAGGGACAGTAGTGGTAGGTTTCCATTTTTGATGGAGAGAAGCCCCCATCTGCCTCCTTGGCTTGCTATCTGGATTGACTCATGACTAGCCAGGGGCTCAGACCCAACATGTAGCAGAGGAACTGCCAAGAATCGGGGGCTATCACACCCGTCTGTTTATCCACATGGGCAACAATGACACAGCCAGGGGAGATCAGTGGGGTCAAGAGTGACTACAAGGATCTGAGAGTGTGGATCAGGAATTACAGGCTGGCCAGCCTGCAAAAAGCCTGGACCAAGGCCCCTTGGAGCACATTTCTGGGCCCATGCAGAAGAAAGATTAGGAAGAATCAGTATGGGTTTACCAAGGGTCAGTCACGCCTGAACAATCTGCTTCCCATCTATGATAAAATGACTGAATTTGTGGACAAAGGCAGTGCAGTGGATGATTTTGACCTTGCCTTTGGCACTTGTCAGCCTTTTTTAAAACACTCTTCCTTCTCTTGACTTAAAAAATAACAATTATGTAGTATATATTGCAAAGTAATTCGCACTAAAAATTAAGATTACAGCATTTTATTAAAGCTGAGAGAAATTAAAGATACCAAGGACAAGTAGCCACCTCCAAAATATTCATTCCAAAGGATTTTTCATTTGAATGGAAGAGTATTCCGGGATTTTCCAGCGATATGCACTCAATATGCATATACGATAAGATAATATGCATCGCCAAGAGACTTATCCCAGCGATACGATACGATAATATGCGTCACCAGCAACGAAAGATATACATCTGCTTGTTCCGGGAACTGTTGTCAGGTGCAGCAGCAGGACAAGAAAAATACATCAATATGCTAAAAAAGGATAAGATTAACAAAGCCCAAAAATGTATAAAAAGATACCCTGGAGAGACAGCATTGGTGAACTAGAGGGATTCGGAGCGGATGATGTCTGAACTCAGTTCACCCAGTGCCGATCGCCTGGCTCAGCACTGATTTTGCTTGTGGTTTTGTCAAATTTTATACTTTGATTATTAAATAAATTCTCTTTAATTATAAAATTGACTGATTCGTTTATAACAATTACAACCAATAAAGCTCTGTAGTGTTTCTACCAGTTAACACATGGGCTCTTAGCAGCTTCTGACCACAGTGACTTGATGTGGAAGAACAATTCACACAGTTATGTGAGTCAGCTTATGGCTTTGCCATGCTGCAGATACAGGGGAGATAGTCTCATATTTATTTCTATGACAAAAAAAAAAAAATACATATTTCCATTGTATTAACAGATTTTTTTCCCACAAGGAGAAGCAATGGTGTACACCCAGATCTCTTGGTAGAAGTCTGCAGTCCAGCTGAGTGGATAGGGGTTGGCCCAGCACCTGGGGTAACACCACAAATGTGGAGAGGAAAAACAGTTAAAGTGTCAACAACAGGACAGGAAATTGAAGATATCAGAGCAGTAGTTGTAGAAGAAACTTTCTGAGCTTCTGTTCACCCTGAAAATAACCTGTCACATCTCTGGAATCACCAACATCATTGCACCTGCCAGTTTAAAGCATTTGTCTACAGACTGCACTCTGTCCTTGCTCTTCTGCCAAGAGTTGTCTCCCCTTCACTTTGTCTTTCCTGTACTTTCCCCATCTGGGTAACTAAAGGCATTGCATGGAGATGTGCTGACATCTTGAGAGCCTGCTCTGTCACATGACATCAACACTTACCATTCTTCTTGACTTTCACCACTGCTTTTAAGGCCTCCCCTTTCTAGGCAAACTCACCCAAAGCCTTCTGCTGCATCTCTACAGGTGGTGCAACATGCTCATTCCTGAAGGGCACCAAAGCCACTCCACTCTGCTCACAGATACACATGGGCCTGAACAGACCATCCCTGGTTCTGTGAAGGAGTTTCTTCCAGAAACAATCCCCAGCTTCAGGGTGCTTTTTGACAGCAGTGAGACACTGGATGTGGGAATAGGGCACAGGTACTTGCTTTCCGCACAGCAAGACTTCATCAGCATATGGACATTATTCCCTTATCTAGTGCAAACACTCCCCAGCTGTCCAGATCCTGAAGACAACAGCAAGAAACACAACCAGAGAACAGCCCTCTCCCCATGCTGGCAGGCCATCCACACTTTTGCCTTTTAACTCTATCGCCACCACATGCTGATGCTGACCTATTTCTCCGCCAGCTTTCCATCACTGTGTTCTGCATCACTACTTCTACCCATTTTTGAAGAATAGCAAGGTGCCCATTGGAGCTCATCATAAGTCACTTTTCTGCCCTTGGAAATACCCTCCACAGACCGAAGAAAAAGGATAAATTCTTCTCAAAATCTAAGTGCACCAGACAGTCATTTCCCACAAACAAGAGCGTCATTAAACCGGAATCAAGAATGGCTTCAAAGGAGTGGAAGCACAAGACCTGAGAAGGAGATGCCACCAGTAAGAAGGAAAAAAGCCACTAAAACAAATACAGAACAAAGCTGACCCTTGGGGAGGAGAAAAGCTACTATTGATCCTCAACTTTTGGCTTCTCAATTTGGAAAAGCATAGCTATATCCAAACTTGTCAGCTTTCCGAGCTGCTTTCCCACTCCTAGTTTCACTACTCAGTATTTACGAGACAACTTCCACCTAGTAGGCCTCTGCTTGAGCTATGGTGTAAGTGTATCTGCCTCTAGTCTGGTCTCTGGACTTATTTTATGGCTGAATCTTAGACCTATATTGCAAGTAGTTTGGCTTCAGCTCTGCTTTTGGCCCTCCTTCTTGTGTAAACATCAGATCTATCTTGTAGCTTTTCCTCTGAGCCTCATCTCCTGCTGGCCTTAGCTCAGTTTTCTTGGTGCACCCTGGACCTGATCTGTCACCTCACTTTTCCTGGGAATGCAAACTGAACCTGTTACCAGCATCCTACCTGCTGGGCCTGAGTGCTGCAAATCTGTTCTGATCAAAGAAGGCACTGTTCTTGCCTGTGCTCTGATTATCCTGAGCTCCTGAGCCATCTCTTGAGTGGAGGAGCCTTGTTCTTGTCTCTCCCTTGCACTTCTTGCTCCCTGTGGCACAAGGCCATCCTCCTGCCACAGGCATGAAGCTTCATAACTGTGCCAGGAGTTCAGATAATGCCTTTGCCTTGCTTTTGCCTCATTGCTTTTTCTCTTGGGCACAATGACAGCGTAACTGCAGCCCTGTAATGTGATATTGTTACTGCTAGTAACATGCCATAAGCCTGATATTGAGCCTGCAGGGGCTCAGAACTGAGGTTGGTCTGCTCTGTCTTAGTTTCTTGTGACCTGCCTGCAGCTTTATTTCATGGGGTTTGGATGTGGCAGCAATTTTTCTAACTGCTCTAGCTATACCTGATACATTTGGTTGATCTTTGTGTGATAGGAGCATTGTTTCCTACAGGTGACAGTAACAAGCAGTTGTTACAGGTTGATTGAGAATTTTATAACTCTAATAAAATGCTATTGAGTAGAGAAATACAGGTCTGCAATGAAAGCCACAAGATGTGTCAGAGAGGATTGCAGCTACAGGATGAGAAGAGATGGGGCACAGGGTTGGCACTGGAGATCCCATGCTATAAAAAGATCAGTCATGATCAATTAATCTGCAGACCTGAGGTTGGACAAAATGGGGTTAGGGCCAGGAAGAAGAGCAAATAAATTGTATATAACATACACAAATCCAGATTTAATATATATGGTGCAATGTAACCTGGAGCTGCAGACCAAGGATGAAAGAGGTGTACAGGCATGTTAGCAAATATACAATTTGTGTGTACACAGTATTATGTATATTATACTGTGAAAATGAACATCATATTTCTCCTGGTAAAGGATTCCACATGATGTCCACTTGCCATAATATTCCCTCTCCTGCTGACACCAGCATGAAACTGCTGACCTTTGAATCCAGAAGAGCAATGGAAGGCTGAGGATAACACTAGGAAAATGGCACAAACTAAAAGGTGTGTGCACTTTAGCTACAATTGTATTACTATGGCTTTTTACCTGTACATAAATATTCTACCTATATTA
Source organism: Pardalotus punctatus (assembly GCA_013400915.1). Classification (NCBI taxonomy): domain Eukaryota; kingdom Metazoa; phylum Chordata; class Aves; order Passeriformes; family Pardalotidae; genus Pardalotus; species Pardalotus punctatus. The sequence continues at coordinate 65,810 of VZTX01007049.1, read as the reverse complement.
TTTTTCTTTTTTTTCCCTGTAATAATTAGATCTAAACTAATGATGATTCCTGAATTAGACTTAATAGTTTACCTTTGCTGGCAATAACTTCTTGACCTTTACATACAAGGTGTGCTTCCTCTGCACATAGACTTGAATGCAACATCACGAGTGGATTTGAATCTGTCTGTATTGAGAGCCTCCACTGACAGCTTCTGATCCAGGATCTTTACTGAGTTTCCAGTAGAATCTTTGATATTTGTCCATGTGTTGCTTGTTACATGTTTACTTTTTTGCTTCTGTGTTTGCTTGTCTATACATAATATTCCTTGCTTGGATTATTTTACTGTCTCTATACACATTTAATTTAAATGTTTATGATTATAATCCACATTTGGCTTCTATCACAAAGCAGAGACATGCTCCCAGCAAATTATTGCTTACAACAAATCTGGTGAGTGTCACAAAGGTGAGCTAGGGATTCATAAAGCCATAAATATTTAGTAATAGAGCAAGTTATGGTTCCATTCAGTGATTTCTACAGCTACAGCCTCTGGTGTTCCCTTTGCGTGCTTAGTTACATAGTGAAAGTGTAATGAAATAGGTAACCATTGGAGCTAGAGCTGCTGTTTAAACCTCTTAATGTTCAAGTAAAAGTGAGTTATTTCACTAGAAGGAGGAAATCAAATAATTTCCACCTGTATTCTGATTTACAGGGTTAGTAACACTGTATTTGTGCTAAGCATGACCATATATATCACCTTGGCTTCTCTTTGTTTCAAAAGTGCAACTGGTCTGGGAATATCCTGATGACCTTCTGAGGGTCAAAGTGCATGAAGGAAGAAGTGGTATTAATAATTCTAGCAAGGCAATATTTACAGGAGTTAGGCATTCAAGTGTTGTCCAATTATCCCTCCTGGTGTCTAGATACAAATTTTAGATTCTCAGAATTTCCATTTGCTTGATGCCTAAGCCCTAAAAGTTTTGGCTAGAAGTGTCAATATTTATATGCTAACCATTCACATTCTGTAAAGTCCTGTAGAGAATGGTCTCGTGTAGTACACAGACTGGAGCTGAGGAGGAAGGAGAACACAGTGAGTAGAGAAAGCACTGCTGTCATCTCTTTTATAAAAGAACCCTGAGGTTGACATCAGAGACAGTGCTGCAGAGACGGTGTTTCTCTGCCTGTGGAAATCAGGATCTAAAGCTCCTTTTGAAAACTCTCGCCATAAAACTATATTGCAGTTTCTCAAGTGGCACCTCACAGACTCATTTGAACTGTAAGCATCCAACAAGTATCCTGCTGATAGCAGGAGGCTTCCTCTGCACCAAACTTCACAGGATGTGATAAGTGTGTGTGAATGAGGGAAGGGCCAGAGATCATTTTTTGGCTTTTGCAGTAAGGGTAGAGTAAGTAGAACTGAAGTAACACTGCTCAATCCTTGTTCCTTCAATCCAGCCCTTTGCATGTACATATTCACCTTCCTTTAGTTTGTCAGACCTTACCCCCACAAATAAAAGGGTGGAACATTCTTGATATCAGGTAGTCTGAGGTGAAAAGCCCTCAGCATCCCAACCTATCCTACTTTGTATGGAATAATTATTGATTATTGAGTCAGAGATTTATAGCAACTATAGTTCAAGTTTTAGAACACCTGTCTAGAACCTGCTGAATACCCAACATGACAGTGACATATTCAAAAAATAAGGACTGGAGCCCTTTCAAATTAAAGTAATGAAAATCAAAACAAGATCCTATGAGAAGGGAAGGTGATAGTCATTTTAAACAAGACTTATTCTCCACCCATTCTGTCACTCTTTCCTCAGTTTTACTCAAACATGTGCACTGGTAGTATGGGATGGGTCACTTCTGCAAAACATGAAGAATGAGAGGCGTCGGCTGCTGAATCCTTGCCATGTAGTCTGAAATCACTTCACTGGTAGCTGCTTTGGGCCAGTTATTTTGTACCTCTCAGGAGTCACCAGTTATTGAAGCATAATCTTTTGCCTCAGGAGTTCGTTTACAGTAGCCTCAAAAAATATTAGGCAAGGCAGCTGCCTTTTCTGTTATTTCCTCATTTTGGGTGTCTTGGGGTGCTTTCACGTAGGTCCATTTCTGTTCGTGCCCTCCTTTCAGTCTGTGTATTTCACTTCTTTGACTGCGGTTTAGATGTTTTCCTCCAGCCTGGGTGAAGGCATGACAGACTTTGAGAGCAGGGCTTAAAGCACGTGCCTTGCTTCAGCCTTCCTTATGAGCTGCAGAAGCTCTCATGGTCCTGGGTTTTTTTCTCTCTTATCTGTAGGCATCAGAACGCGTGGAGGGAACGATTATATTCCCATTGAGCCTTCCAGAGGCACTAATTTAAACAAAAACAGTAGTCTATGCGTGCAGATATACTCTTTTCAGCTGTGGAACCAGACCAGAGATGTCAACTTCTGGAAGAGTTCCCTATGGAAAGAGGAATCAAATATCAGATATAATGTGAATAATTTGCCACCATCTCCCCTTTTTTTGCTCAGCTGCTTAAGCCTTGCTGAAAAAGAAATAAAAAAACACAGAACAAAGCTCATAGTGTTACATAAATTATTATAGCCACTCAGAGAAAAAATCCCTGTTCTCCAAAACTCATTTCAAAACCTCAGATACGGAGAGACAATCCTTAGACTCAAGTCTTTGAGAGACCATTGAAAGACAATACAGTTTGTAGATGTGAGGTTCAGAATTTCTAAATTCAATCTCTCCTGAAATACTTTACTTTTAAGGTTTGATGAATGTACACAGAGCTATAGAATTGCATGTGTATGAATAATAGTAGTTCCTGCTGATATCTGCACTATGCTTATCTCCATGGCAGCCAAGCAATTAAGAAAGGAATAAGCAAACATCTACTGCTGCATACTTTTTTTCCTCAGCCCTCTTCCTGGTTTTCTGCTGTTTGCCAGCAATATGTACTATAATGTTTGGATCAGAAAAGTCAAAGAGTCATGTTACTGAAGAGGATAAAACATTTTATATCCAGCCCTTCTGATTCAGCCTGACCCTGTCCCACTTGGAATGAGGAGGGACAAAGGAGTGACTGCTGTAATGACTGGATATCAGCTATCAGCTCTTCGAGGAAGCACCTCTGCCAAGTCCTCCACCTCCCATTGGCTACTCACAGGCCCCAGCCCTAATCTCCTTTCCCTCATCACAGAGGGATGTCTGCATCTTGTGCTGTCCTGTTGTTTGCACTATGAACCCTTGTGACTCATGGCCCCATCTCTGGTTGCTGACACTTAGACTTCTCCGCACAAGCACAGGCTAGAGAGTGAGATTGAACAGGAAAAAAATATGAAAGAATAGGATATAGGAAGAAGGCGAGAGAGACTGCAGTTGATGCAGGACTTGATCAGACAGCCATATCAACTAGCAGTTTGCTTATACATGGCTGTCCTCATCCGCACTTTTCTCCTTTTTCCCATGCTTATAATTCCTGCCCCCCACCTTAACCCATCCTTTAATCCACCCTTGTCTCCTCCCAAATAAACAACTTACTTTAGTTATTTTTCCCCATTGCTTCCAGTTTTGCTCCATCCATAACCACATTTGGCATTTCTGATACCTTTAGCTATCACATCTCAGCCTTACATGACACAAAATCATTAATGTTGGAAAAGACCTCTAAGATTATCCAGTCCAACTCTTAACTCAGCAGTGACAAGTCCACCACTAAACTGCGTCCCCACATGCTACATTTACCCATTTTTTAAATACCTTCATGAATAGTGACTCTACCACTTCCCTGGGCAGCCTGTTCCAATGCTTGACAACCCTTTCTCTGAAGAAGTTTTTCCAAACCTCCACAAGGCTTATTGATACAATAACCTAGACGCTGTGGGTTTTTCCAAGATTGCACTCCCCAAAAAGACTCAAGTATTGCGCTCCAGTTCTCTTACAGTTACCTAGGGAGCTTGTCCTTCTCTCACACAATTCCCCATAACCAGCTGTGAAATCCAGCCATTTCTCGTGGTGTTACACTGAAATGTTTGCCAGCTGCTCATTCTGATGTTTGTTATGTTTGGCAGTTTCTCTTGTTATGTTCCCTATTTTCTCACAGTCTGTTCTGTTATCTAAGCCTCACCATGAGGCCTAGTCATCTTCCTAGTGTATTTCAGTGGGGAATGTAATCCATAATGTGTCCTGGTGCAGAAATCACAGAAAAATACAAGTAATTTGTCCCCTAGATGGAATCCCAAAAAACATGATTGGAAGGGACTTCTGGAAGTCATCCAGGTGAGTCTTGAGAATTGCCAAGGAAAGAAATTCACTATCTCTTTGGTCAACCTGTTTCAGTGCTTAACTACTCTCACTATGGAAGAAGTCCTTCCTTACATGTCACTGGCATTTCTCTTGCTGTGCCTTGTTGCTGGAAATCTTTCCTCTTGTCATTTCACCGTGCACATCTGATCCAAGTCTGGTGCAAAGTTCTCTTTTACAGCATGAAAGCTACGTTTGCTTCCATACCTGATGAAGTCCCCTTTTCCACTTATCCCAGTCACATCAGCAATTTCTGTGGTTCAGGACAAAAAACAGGTTAAAAAAAATCAATTAAAACTAACCAAATTACTTAATGAAAACAAGTCAGGTGCCTTTCCTCACAAATGGTTCAAATGCCATAGACATGTATCAAATACATCACAGCTTTCAATTCTGTGCAATAACTTCCCCTAAATCAATGCTACCTCTTGTACAGAGAGAAAAGGGGAGAGCCTTGTGTTTAGAGCAGAAGGGGCAGGGGAACTATTCCAAAGCTTTAAATGAAAGGAAATATACTGTCAGAAATTCAGAAAAGGAACTGGATACCTGGCTAAGGATGTTAGTATTGTCTGAGTTGCTAAGCAACTACATAAGTTATTAATTTCAAGGTTAAGTAAATTCTGTTATTCCAAGAATGAATTATGGTCTACTTTTTATTATTTAGAGGAAACCAAAATGTACTTTGTAGTGACAGAGTACTTCTCAGTCTTTCACTTTACAGCAGCCTGCCACTAATACATACATATAACATTCATACACTGGTTAAAAAATATAAAATCCTTAATCCAAATGTAGATACCCAGACAGAAGCAGCCTTCTTCCCTCAGTTTTTCCCCTTTCCTTGAGGTGTTTTAATGTCACCAAATCTGAAGTTGATCTCTACCACTCAAGGCCTTCTATTTTTTCGTATCTGCATCTCTGTCAGTTTATGACAGAAAGATGTATTATAGTAATCAGTGTTCTGCTGAAGGTACAGCATCTTTTTTGATGCTTATAAGATTTATGAGCTAAAATAAGCCCTGGTCAGCATAGATGTTAACTATTTCAAAAAATGCTGTTGAAATCATCCCAAAGTATTTTTTTTCTCTTTTTTTTTGGGCTGGAATAGGTGGCAAAGCAAGCACATTCAGACATTTTGGTTGTTATACTATCTCAAGGTAAAGAAAAAATTCGGTGACATTAAAAAAGAGAAAACCACACAGGATAAGATGGGAAATAATTTAGAAGAAGATCAACAGCTTAATACATTTCCAGACGTAAGTTTTTACTTACGACCTTTTGTGATTTGTATCGTGTAAGAAATTCATACTGCATACTCTGAAGTAAGACAGACCACTGCATAACTTCTCATCAGTTAGAATGATTCTGCTTTCAGTTGTACCATGTAAACGATGGGCAAATGATAATTGCCACTTCGTGAAAACTGGGGAGGTTTTATACATCTCAACAGAGGAGTTTAAGATGGTCAAGCACCCGATTGCACAGCAACATCCTCACTTGGCCTTTCCCAACTGCTACTTGGGGAAGAAAGGTGATTTCACATTTTGCAGTCTATCTAGGAATTTGTTTATTTTTTAATAAGGAAGTTTCTTCTGGGTGTTATTTGAGGATGAACAATAGCCCTAGAACTGAATTCAAAAAGCAGCTCTTAAGCATACAGTTGCATCATGAATATTTATCTGGCTGCATGCAAAAGCTCTGAATACCTCGGCTCCGCTGTTCTCCTTCTGCACGAGACCCCCCTTTGTTGGGAAAACACTGCCATTGCAGCCAAGGGCAGCAGAAGGCGAGGGGGCTGGCAGGCAGGGAGAGAAAGCAGGTTGGGTTTTCAGGCTAATTACAAGGTTTTGTGTTCTGGGTCACCTTGTAAATGAGATACGATGCTCAGAAAGCTGCAGCCAAAGCTGCTCGGCAGAAAGTGGAGCAAACGCACAAAGGTTCTGCTGGTGTTTAGCCTTTCTTAAACACAACCTGCAATTTTCATGGTGAGCAATTACAATGGCTCTAGAAAATTGATTCCTGGGGCATCTTGCTAAATAGACAAAAGTTGTTTTTATGGGCCAGGCTGTTAAAACCGTTCACTCTGGGTCTGGTGAGTGATCTGCATCAATGGATTTCTCCCCTCAGAAAATTTTGACACACTTGCTAAAATGCATTAAAATTAATTTTAACACAGCCTGAATGGAACAGATTTGAGCGGCTTTGCAAGCTAATGCTGCTTTAAAACATTTTGTCATATTGATCAGTTCAGCACTCTTCAGTTTAAGCTTGGCATGCTTTCTGATTATCTCTACTGCACATGTAAACCATTTCTAGTGTACCTGAGGAACAGATCTGAAGGCAGCTGGAGTCTGGTTCCTACATCTCATCTGCCTGTGGCCTTTGTTTATGTTTCTCATTCACCTTAAAATTCTTCAACTTGAACCACATTTGCCACAGGAATAGTGTGAAAATTAGTATTTGCACTGCTCTTTGGGGATGCCTCACCCTCACTCCTGTTATTTTCTGGATGACAGTGGACTGGTAGTTTATTTACACAGTAGGGCTCCATTTTGAAATGCTGCTTCATATAAATGAGCACCAAGGACACTTTTACTCTTAAAAAACCATACAGGGTGTATATGTGTCAGACTCAGACCATGCCAGGGCTGATTCCTGATACAGGGTGTGGATGTTGTGTGGATATAAAATTGCAGACAGGACTGTAGGAGCACTTTGGGGCCCCCTCAGGTCATTGCAGTCTAACGCACCCACACAGCTCTGCAAGGAGAGGACTTTGCTGCTGAATATTTGCAGCCCTGGGGCTATTTAAAAACTGTGTAGATGTAGCACTTAGGATATGGTTTAGTGTTGGACTTGGCAGTGCTGGGTTAATGATTGGACCCAATGGTCTTAAAAGTCTTTTCCAAATGAAACAATTCTATGATAGTGCTTGCCTGGGATGTAGATGAGGACATCAGGATGGACCTCTGTCCCTCCCTATTCCCACTCTGTCCCTCACAGACTATTCCCAGCATACCACTAACAAGACTTACTCTCTTATGGTTTTGGCTTTTTTCCTGTCTGCCTTGAGCAACATGGATAATTCACTTGCAGAGAGAAAAACAAGGGATATGATGACTCATTACTTTGATAGATCAGGCACGTAACTGCTAGAGCTTGCTCATAAATTTGGGGGTCACAAGGTTTAGTTTACATCAGAGCCATCATGTCTAAGACCTACTTTTGGACTCTGCCTGTTTTTTAGTGAAATATTTTAAGCTAGCTCAACTTTTATAAGTAAGACAAAGAATGCCTGAGTGAAACCTTATGTTCCCCAATATTAAGAATTTCTCAGGAATGTAGTAGGGCTGGTAAGATGATCTTGTCTCTTCTAGCCTTATACATAAGCATTTTATTAAGCTTCTTTATCTTCTTTTGACTTCTCTGGGTTTAATATTTACAGTCACTCTGGTTTTGCAATTTTTTTTATCTTAGTTGCGATAATATTAAAGGCTGTTGTTGTATAAGAGCTTCAACTGTATAAAAAAATCCATCCAATTTTGCATATTCTCTCTGCAACAATAGGGCAGCATCTTCTTTTAAAATACGTCAGTCCTTTGAAAATAGCAAGCAATTTGTTGGTCAGTGCACCTAAACACTAAAGAGGCAGTAAATCAATCCCTGCCTTCAGGCCCCTGGGCTCCACGGTTATTGCAAAAGCTGCAAAATTAAACAAGGTTTTTATTCTAGTGAACAGAGCCAATTCAGACCAATGGAGGAATGGGAGAATATTGTCAATTCCTCAGGTAAATCTAAATCTTTCATCCCACCCTTCCTGGAGCTGCCTCAGGACTGTTGCAAAGACAACTACTATAAAAATGGATCAGAATAGCCTTTTGCCTCATCATCACATCTCCCCAAATACTGCTGCCTCTGCAATACTTTTTTCTGTTGCTATGCCCAAGAGATAAACCAGCTTCAATAATTTGCAGCAATTTACAATTATTGATGAGTCTTCAGGTTACCTTCTTTGAAAGGAATACATATTCCATTAACCATAATTTGATTATTAGGACCCATTTCAACCCCCTCTTATTCTACTGACAACTGGACAAAATCGTGTGGAAATTGCTCTGCAGTTTTCTAGCTCTGCAGTTTACCAGATCACTTAGAGAAAACAGACTGGCAAAATTGCTATAATTCCTTTCAATTTTTAATAGTTCTCCTGTGCTGTGGCTCTAATCTGTATGAAATTGCTAAAGCTCTGAGTAAATAAAGCAGCTGTTACAGCTCATGGATCTACAATATGGCCATGGTTTCCTGGAGAATGTTCAAGACTACCACACAAAGTACATATATTCACTTATAAAAATATAAATTAGTAGAGAATATAGAATTATAGTTCAAAACAAGGCTCCTGGATTCTTACATGAGAAAATGTGAGTACTGTACAATATGCACAGTGTGGCATGGAACCATTAGAACCTGAAAGATGCACAGTTGCTGGTTGTGTAGAGCTGAGTGACTGCATACCTGTACATTTAAATACTATTTTTATATCTGATTACATGTAATTGCTAACATGCTTTTAAATGTCTATTTAAAGGATTGTACAACCACAGGCTATGATAGTTCAAACTTTTACATATTCATTTAAACGTGTCTGTGTTTTCTTGACCAGCCCCAGAGTGCAGATAAGAAGATAAGGAAATGCCAAAGCTGTGAGACAGAAATTCTTTTATTCTGTACTTTTCAAAATACATTTGATTTAGTTCCCAGATGGCTTACACGGGTGAGTTAACATGCTACAATATTAAAACTCAGTCTATTAAGCTGTTTTGAAAGTAAACTTAATGTTATGTCAGTGGTATGAGGTCTCAGGCAAAGCAATATGATTTTATGCTGGAGGATCCTTGTGCAAAGGAGGATGTCTCTATAATTCCCAGTTTCATATTTACTCTCAAAAAGCACATGTACCTGATCCAGCAAATGCACGTGGCTACGGTCCTTGTCCTTTGCCATCATTTAGAAAAGAGGATTTCTAAACATTCTATCAATGTTGACAAATCCTCTGAAAAAATACTGGAGGGTTTTATATGTAAACCTAAATTGACATAGACTTTATGCAAATGTTTGCTTAAAAGCTGTGTACATTGTCTTTGCCTTAAATGACATGGCTCTGGATAAATACAGTGTGTGCAGATATCTTTGTAGGTCAGGAATCTGACTTGCCAACTACATTTGTAATCCTGAAATGATAAGGAAGAGCACTTCAATCATGGAAGAACAGCAGAAGCAAGATTATATATTAAGGAAAGTATGTATTAGAGAAAAGCTAACACAGCTTTCGGTGCAGGGAAGGCTTTATATAGATACAGGAAGGGCTGTTGGATCTCCCTAAAAGTGTGCCTGAGTGTTGGACATTAATGATGCATAGAGAGACTCTGTTTGGATTCCTGATGGCATTTAACAAGATATCTTATAAAGAATCTTGGAGCATCTCATGTTTTAAAAAGACTGAAGTGAGTATTGGAAATAGTTCAGAGAAGAGTGGCAAGTATGATCTGAAGCACACAAAGGCTTCTGCATGAGGAACAGCTAAACAGAGCAGTCTGAAGCCTAGGAAAAAAATATGATTGGGAAGGAAATATTGGAGTATTCTATACAACCACAAGCAAGGTAAAGAGGAGAGAATAAGATGCATTCTCCACGCATCTTCTAATGCAAGCCCGAAGAATTAAATTAGTGGATGGCTGATTTAAAACAAATGCAGGCAGAGACTTTTTCACATAATGGAGACATAAACTATGGAACTCCTTGCTGTGAGATTTTATTTATACTCCTTTGCAGTTTAAAGGGGTTCAGAGGGCAGCCCAAAAAATTCATGGAGGAAAAAAACTGAGACTTATAAATCTCAAAGGTAATATACATCAAGATGATGATGTCACAGTCATAAAATTGGTAAGGTTGGAAAAGACCCTCAAGATCATCTATTCCAACCCAGTATTGCCAAGTCCGCCACTAAACCACATTCCCTAAGTGCCGCATCTACACATCCTTAAATCAGCAAAGATGGGGAGTGTAGCCATTCAGTCAGCTGTGTACTGCTACATTGTTCTGAGGCACAATTTCCTCTGCCATCAAATCCTCTCTTCACAGGCCTATGATGCTTCCTTGGGCTGTTTGTGTTCCTCAAATAATGATAAAAGGTAACAGCAACAGCAATATTTTCATGGCAAGCTTTGTAACTGATTCTATGATAAATCTTGGAGACAAAAAGATGAGAGAAAAAAAAAGGTTTACTAATGACTTCCTTTATTTTGCTATCACCATGATCTCACTGAGTTCCAACATGTATTCCTAAGGGTTCTTTCCCCTCCTCTTGATCTAAGTAGAGCATCATTGCTGAGCAGCAAGTTAGATTTTTCTTGGAATCTTAATGCTCTGCAACCATGGGTATCAACCTCTAGAGATGACAGAGGCTACATGTACACAGAGCAACCTCAGGAAGTCCATTTATACAAAACCAGAAAGTCTGTCCAAGGAAACTGCATCTGTGAAGCTGTATGTCTTCTGCAGTGTGTTGCATAAGAGGAGAAATTCCCAAGCAGGGTAAAAAGCAGTAAAAACGATCACATAATTTATGTCTAAGATCTCTGAAAGAAGAAATGTTAGTGGGTTTTTTTAACATACTTCTCTTAAATATGATTGGCTGTATCACTGAATCCATCTTTTGTTTTATTGAGTACCAAATGCCAATTCAATTATTCATTTAAGTATTGTAACCTAACATGTGATGACTGGAAACTATATTAAATAGTCTTACACCAAGTGACATCTAGTGTTTGATTAGTGATCTATTCAAAGCCATTTTTATCTGCTGGAACTTCTTAGGTCTTAGGCTTTGACCATATCAGAGAATCTCTCAAGAAAGTATAGGTCAAATCTAATAAAATAGTAGATAATAGTCTATTATTGAAAAGGTAGTAATACTTTGAAATGAATAATAAGCTTGAAGACGGAATTTCTCATATATTTGAAAGAAAATCTCTTACTTTAGCAGTCTGTTTCTAAGGTAACTAAGGGTAAAATATTTTCTCTACAAAAATGGCACCTACCGGTGATTTCAGAGACAATTATAAGCTTCTTTTTGCTTACTGACAAGGTCTGAAACTTTCCATGATGGTACAGAAGTGGCTTGGTATATATCATTACATTTATATAGACATAGGAATTTTGAATCCTTGGTAATATTCCAAATAAAAGTTTATTAATGTCAACAATTAACATGAAGAATAAAAGCTATTTTTTTACAGAAGAAATTATACAAATATGACCCAAGTAACTTGTTAAATAATGCAGCGTGACACTAATTTGAATTACCTTTTCCCAAATTATATATAAAAGCAGCTTTGTCTTTCTCTGAGGAATATTTGGATAAATTTGTTTAAGGTAATGACCAAATTGCAAACAGTAAGTGAAGTAGATTCAGGTCAGATCCATAGGAATGGAAATTTTAAGTATCATTCCTTAGCACATGAAGGGACTTTTCTTCCAAGAAAGAAGAAGGAATTGTTTTGGAAATTTTCATACTGTGCAAAAGATGTTTCTTTTTTACTGTCTGCATTACATCTTGTTGAGACTAAATACAACCTATTTCTCAGGATGAAATATGTCACAATACAGAAAATACAGATTCCTGATTTGAATTAGGAGCATTACAAGAGCTGTTACAGAGGTATTCTGTAATGTGTGCTCCTCCATTACTTTAATTAAGAAAATAAACAGAAGGATCTTAAGCATATGGAAGTAATTGAAATACATGCAGCAAGCACAATTTTCTCAGAGCAGGGCAGATATTCGTGTCACCTTGGCTCTCTGCTCTGCAGAGCTGGAAGGACATCTGGCACCTGCCCAGAAATGCTGCAGCTATTAATCATAGTAGAGTAAGAAATGACTTTGTGTTGAAACATGAGTATCCAGAAATATTCTTGGCAGGGATATTTCTCTATTATGAACTTGGTGTTGAGTATTTGGAATACTTCTTACACATTTTTTAAGTCTTTGTTTATAGAATTCACCTTTTAAATACATTGATTTAGCGAGGTTTCGCCATTACCACTACTTAGCAGTTCATCCAACTGAATTAGAAAGGGCAACCACTGAAACCCAAACTGCTCTGCCTAGGATGACTTTTTAGCCATCAAGAGATTCTCTTCTGAGTGGTATGAGAAAAACAGATTGTCTCAGGCACACTGGTGATTCATCTTATGCTGAGAAATGGCTAACAATGACAGTGCCTTGATCTGCATGAAAAAAAAGCCAAACTGACAAGAGCTACAGGTTGGATAAACCAACAGCTGAGCAGCTGCAGCATCCAACTCCTGTAGCAGCTATGTCTGTCCTTGTGAGATTTCACAGCACTGCATTACATGCTCTTCATGAGGAGCTTTAAGCAAAAAAGGTTTCAAGGACAGGGGAAGGCTGGGCACCCAACTGCTTCTCCTTCCGCTAAAAAAAGGGACACAGAGGATGCCAAGCCTTAACAGATTGCAGCAAAATCCTTAGCACCTTCTTGATCCATTTCTTTCCATGCCTGAGCAAAAGAATTTTATACTGACTTTGTTTATCCTAAATGGAGTAGAGGAGCACGCACTCTGTCTTAAGGAACAGTGTACTGAGCAGCATTATCTAGCACCTTCTCACCTCACGATGTATGTAATAAAGATAATTGTTAAAAAAAAATTACTTGTAATTACATATTCTGTATTATTTCCAAAATCTTATTAAATCTTACCAGTCTTACTAAAAATTCAAGGATACACTTGCAACTTGAATGGTTTCATGCTTTCCTTTGGGATAAAGGGGAACACAAATTTGTTTTAGAAGCTTTGTTGCCTAGCTGATGTTGTTTTGATATTACCTTTAAATAAAATTCCAGCTCACCTCCAGCCATGCAATCCAGGTAAAAGAGTGGGAAAGAGGAGAGATGTAACAGTCTCTTTCACCAAATGCCTCGAAGGTTATCATCAAACAAAGCATACATCAGGATAATTCAGATGTGCTCCTTTTCAGAGAGCCAATTAACAAATGAAAAAAACTAGGGTGGACTTTTTTGTTCCATATGCAACTGGAAATGGAAAACACCATTGTTTCTAGAACTCTCATTCTACACTATAAACTCAAATGCACTCATTCTGGCCACCTTTTCTTCTCTGAAACAAACATAATTTACAACTGTTACCTATGTCTCTATTATACTAAATATGGACAGTTGCAGCAACAGCAGTATTTTCCACAGCTGGTGCAAAAACAGTGAGTGAAGCAAGCATAAAATAGAATAAGAAAGTGTCAAAAAATTGGAAGTGAAGCTGAGCAGAACATGAAACCTGATGATTTAATTGAGAGTTTTTCTGGGGTTTGCTTGTTTGGTCGGTTGGTTGGTTGGTTTTGTTTCATTTGGGGTTTTTTGTTGGCTTTTTGTTTGTTTTGGGTTTTTGTTTGGTTTTGAATTTGTTTTTATTCCTGATGTATATATCCCCCACCCCAAAAAATGTTTCCTTACACAGACAGATTCCTCACGAAACACAGCCTGCTGAGATTTCATGATGATGTGACCTACAATTATTCCCTAATCCTCCATCTCCACTAACTGTCCCAATCACCATGTTTACCATGACCACCTAGAAAGCCAGGGAAGTATGTGATCCATGCTTTGGCTGCAAATCACCTCTCTGAGCAGGGGAAGCCTGGAACCTTCTTCCACTCAGCAGGCATGGGTGTCAGTGTTATGGGGGTAGCCAATTTCACAATGGTCAGCTTAGGGTACTTAATTTATTAACTAACCATAACAATAAATTAATACACTTACAGAGCAGACATTTCGCACATTTTCAGAGCCTCTGAGCTGTGAAGATGCTTGCAGCCCCACAGCTCTCCAACTCCAGGCCTCCAGGACAAAGGGTGATGGCTTCAAACTGAAAGTGTGCAGGTTTAGATGAGGTATTGGGAAGAAATTAGTCACTGTGAGGGTGGTGAGATACTGGAACGGGTTGTCCTGAGCAGCTGCAGATGCCCATGTCTGGAAGTGTTCAAGGCCAGGTTGGAGAGGGCTTTGAGCAACTCTCCCATGGCAGGGGAGTTGAAACTAGATGATCTTTAACGTCCCTTCCAACGCAAACCATTCTGTGATTCTATGAATCTATGAGATAAAAATAAGACTTTGTGGTAGCACCAGTTTTTGAGGGTCCTACTCCACCAAATTCAACATAAAAGCTGGTGTCAGTGCTAGGTGTCAGAATACTCCAGTATCCAAACCAGTGCCTACAGATCTCTTGCCTCCTAAATGTTCCCTCAACCACTTAAACACAGTTTCATCTGCCTGCTGTCAATGATTTTGCTCTTAAACTCCTTTTCCACATTATACACACACAAAAAATACTCTTCACCCTCTTTACTTCTGTCCTATATACATTCTACCCAGCAGTCACAGGCCAGGTAGGATTCTCCAACAGTTCCTAGGGACCCAGGGCAATCCAGGCCAAGCCCAACGCAAACATGGAGCACCTTTTCCTTGTGACTCTTCTCTTGCAAGTTCGTACAGTAAAACTGTGCATGTAAAAGTGACTAGAGGTGGAACAAATAAAGGAAAAATCAAGTGTGCAGACGAGGACAGGGCAGGATCAGGCAGCAGTGAGATTAATTTGACTGCCAGGTAAACAAGTTTTAAAAGGAAGACCTAGTTTTCTGCTTTTATTTTTCCTCTTGCTATATTAAGGTTTGGTCAGGCACAGTAGCACTTGGCATCATGGATGGGCTCTGCTTCAAGAAGGTAACGGAGCACAGCTGGTGCTTCAGGTGACACCAGCAACTCCAGACATGCCTAGATCCCTGTTAAGGTCTTTAGCAGACTCAGTAGCTCTGCTATGGAGCACATGTACATAGTGTTATTTTGGACCTCCTGTCCAAAACCACTCCATTTAGCAACCGTAAGAAAGTTAAAATAATAAAATCATTTGCTGATGCAAAAAGTCAATATATATCTGGGAGAACACACATAAGCACAAATGACTCCAGCTTCACAAATCCCTAAGACTTAAAGAGCTCCTCTTGCTCCCACTGCAACCCAATCTTCTGCACATACCCCTGACCCCTAGGTGCACCCCCCCCCATTCCATATTGGGGGTCCCTTACATATGAACAGCTACAAATCCCACAGATGAGCTTACAGCTAACCAGGACTTCAAGTGACAATCACTGATCCCCAATCCTGCTTCAGGTACTAAAGCAGAGGTTTTCATCACAAAACCAAAATACCAAGCTGACACTACCTTCAGATGTAAAATTTCAAGAGCCAAGTTTTGATACACATTTTATTTCTATTGGTGGAACTGAGGAATATGCTATTTTTTCACAGCTTTCAGGTCACACTCCAAAGAGAAGCACACAAAGAAAAACATCAAGATTTCGATTTTTTTTTCAAATTTTTATTCAACAACCTGCTTGCAGAAAATGAATAAACAAAAGCTTACATTAAATACTGTACAAAATATTAAAGTTGTTGAGGAGCTAATCCCCAGGTATGCTCACTTTTTATATCCTCAGCCATCTGCACTGCAGTTCCCAGAACAAAACAAGATCTGAAGGTTTTTCTGGCTGCAACTAATTATGACACATGAGAACTGCAGCCCTTGACAAGTTCCTGCTCGGTAGAATTTGGCAAGACAAAAGCAGTCAACTGCTCATACTGCAGTAAAAAAAAAAACCCTGAAGTTTTCAAATGAAAAATAATCAAGTGTAATAAATGCATTCCTCTTAGAAACAGATGAGCCCACAATCCTGAGGCACACTTTTCAGAAGACAGAAAAACATGTTTTCCTGCTCTGGAAATGCACTTTGTGGGAAATGCTCTGTATTGATGACCTGTAGGCAATTACACCTCTCAAACCCTTCAGGAAAGAAAAACAGATTACCATAACAAATTTCAACCACAATCATTGAGTAGAAGTCTTCATAAATATTCAGTAGCTTCAGACCAGAACCATGAACAACCATCAAGCTGCTTTACAGTCACCACTGCCATTTTTAGTACAGTTGTTATGAGGGGTTGGATTCCCCCTTTCTCCAATCAATGTTTTTATAAGGTGGTCAGTTTATGGGACATTTTTAGAGCTATCAAAGGCCAACTTAAGGAGGAGGATCTTCTCCTCGAATAGCTTTATACTTTGCCATATCTTCTGGGAACACCTTTGTCAGTTCTTGAATTAACAAGCTTTTAAATTTCTGGGAAAAGAAAAAAAAAGTATATACATCATCTGGATAATTTATTTAGATTTCATGAAGCAATATTATCTGAAGAACAGAAGTGTTTGTACCCAACACAGCTCACACTGACCGAAGAGAATGGTACCCAAAAACCCCCCAAAACCACACAAACACAGAAAGCTATGTTTACAAAATCCACAAAAAATGCCCAAGTGAAATCCACTAGGAATACATCTGGCAATTGAAAATGTTCTTAAATTCCCTGAAATTCACTTGCATTTTGTCCTAAGAAATACAAAGCAGTGGGACCTCTACAGTAATCTCTGGTGCACCAATATCTGCCTGACCTTCTTAAGGAAAGCTGTTAAAGGACATGACCTTTTGATTTGATACAGAATCCACTCCACCTTCAAAAAGCAACTCACACCTGCCTGAGAAGTACATAATTCTTCCTACAGCTTTCACAAGCACAGCGAAAAGAGAGAGAAGCTTAGGACTTATCTCCATATGTCTACATTCTGCAGTATAACCTGTCAGCCTCCACATTAAATTCAGCCAAAGAATGTTCTGAAACACAAGCAGCCCTTTCTCAAAACTCACTGAACTTCCTTTTCTGACTGTGTTTTCTGTAGTAGTTCCAGCAGTTAAACAGTATCATAAAATGCTTAGGTTCATAATAAATGAAAGTACAAGTTCAGAAAACCTAAACACTAGCATGTATTTTCACTAATTTTATAAAGATTAATTGATGATTATAGAACATATTTGACATTTTTACCCTCTAATATCCATTCAAGACAGGAAAAATACCCTTTTCATTTTGCTTATTTTTAAGTTTACACACAGCAGAATTACATACCTGCAAAAAAACGAAATAAAATATCTCTACTGTTACATATAACTCTAACCAATATAAAATCACAGTGAAAGCTGCATCCCCTACTGTGGGATGAACTACAAGTCTCCTTTTCTGAACAGGCTATATTAGCATCAATTAAGATACAGGGATGCAGAGCAATTTCTAATACAAATCACATAACAGAATTTAGTAACTGCACAAGTGAAAAATACCCACATATCTACAGAAAAGTAAAAACTTATCAAATACGTTACTGCATTAATACTTCCATTAATTCTGGTTTACCTTCATAGTGTCAATTTTTCCCTTTACTTGCTCATTTTTAGCCAAAGCTCGCTCCAGACACTCTTTAGTGTAAAGTTGAGGGTTGCGGCCTTGATCTATGTATCTGAAAGTACAAAAGACGCTACTAAATGATCTTATTCCCACTAGGATGCGCTCCAAGGCACAGAATTATTCATCTTGCTTCTTCCTTCTACCATTATCAGAAAGGCGCATTTTAAAAGCCACCAGTTAAACCCAGCCATTTCCAAAAGACAGCTCAAGGATGAGGCCATGGCCAGCAAACCTCTACATCCAAAAAGCCTGGAGAGCTTTGAAGAAAGTATTAAAAGTACACCAAAAAATATATGTATCTACCAGCTCCTCACAGGCAATACGCACAGATGATCAAAAGGAAGATGGTCCCTTCCAAGCAACTGAAAGGGCACTAACCAGGAAGTGGCCTAGTTAGGACATGGCAAGCATGAAGCACATAGGAATACAGCACCCAGCAATTCAAGGATGATGAGGAGCTGCACACACCACAGTAAAGAGTAAAAACTAACACAATTGCATCAGCAAACCTATGTGTATTTTTTCTTTGCAATACAATTCCTGGCAAAGGGAAACTCCCTCACTAAATAAAGAAAACAGAACACTTAAGAGTATCACCATAAATTTACAGCTGGAGTAAAAGCCCAACTGAAGCAAGCCCTGTACAGGCAGTAACACACTGGGCAGCAAACCAGTTACATCTGGAGTTACAAGAAACACTAGTAAATTGTCAGCTATATCATAAAAGCTCTCTAGTATACCTCTTCCTCTATGTTCACTTTTCTTTTATCATTCTAATCCTCTACCAACAGACTCACACTCCTGAAACTAAACACCTGAGTACTGGCTTACTTTATTTTCACCTGAAACTTTAAATCCTGATCCTAATCTAGTGTAAAAGCGTATTTCCAAAATGAAAGCTTACTTACTAAATCAGTGTCCCTGTGGACACTGGTTCCAACGCACAGGCATTAGAACCAGATGTTCTTGAAGGTCCCTTCTAACCCAACCCGTTCTGTGATGCTACAAAATCAGTAAACCCAGAAGAATTTGTGTTACTGCCTACATACGTAGAAGTAAAAAAAAAAAATCTGAAAGGCCAGGTTGGACAGGGCTCTGAGCAATTTATCTAGTAGGTGGCATCCCTGCCCACGGTGGGGGATTGCAACTAGATCAGCTTTTAGATCCCTTCCAAACCGTCCTACAGTTCTATGAAAACAGGTATATAATTTATCGCTTCTCCTACCTTTCTGCCTTCTCACAGGCAGAAGGGACTTCTAACATCCTTCTGCCTGCTCAGGTTCTCATGAGGCATTCAGAAGGACCGGGTTTAAGAGGCAAGCAGCCCTCAGCCAAAATACCCAGGCTGCGAAGCCAGGCTACCTCGAGTCACACCGACTGCAGCACTCCCCTTCCAGGCACACACAGACTTACTCAAAAACTTCCAAGGGTACGCTGATATCGTGAAGCTGCTGCCGGCATTTGTCGATATCCTGCAAGCCCGTTACCATAAAATTCCTGTTGGGAAGAAAAACAGGTCGCGTTTAGCCGATTTAGGGGTCGCTGTACTACCCCTGACGGCGGGTGTGAGGCCAGCGATACTCAGACAGGGAGCGAGTGCCCTGAGGCACCACCCTGGGGCCTAGCGGGGAAAAAGGGAAAGGCCCCGCAGCCCGGCCCGCTCCCGACAACGACCCCTCACAATTTCTGATTGAGCCCCGTCTGGCTGCTGGGCTGGAAGTCGCTGACGATGATGCCGAGCTGCCGGATATTCTCCACGAACTTCTCCAGGTGCTCCTCCAGGGAGTCGAACTTCTCCGCCATGACTGCCAACCCCCACCTTCCCCCACTCCGCCCCACTTCCGGCCATGGGCGCATGCGCAGGAGGGAGGCGCTGACCACGCCCCCTCGGGCAGGCCGCGCCCCCCTCCCCTGCCGGGTGGTGCCTCCCGGCTCCCGCCGCGTGAGGGCAGGTGGGGACAGCGCCGGTGGGGACAGCGCCGGTGGGGACAGCGCCGGTGGGGACAGCGCCGGTGGGGACAGCGCCGGTGGGGACAGCGCCGGTCCCTGAGCTGCTCCCCGCGTTGTGTGTTTGGATGGGTCTGGTATGTGCCGGTGCTGAGCACTCCTCTGGCGTGGGTAAGAAATAGCACCGGTGACAGGCAGAGGTTCTGCTTCATAATAAACCCCACTCTGCAATCATCTGGGGAATGGCAAAACGTGGAAGCGCAGAATCGCAGAGCGGTTTGGGATGGAAAGGATCTCTAGTTCCAATCCTCTGCCATAGACAGAGAAACCTCCCGCTAGACCAGGTGCCTCAGAGCGCCATCCAGTCCTGGCCTTGAACGCCTCCAGGGGTGGGGCCCTCCATGGCTTCTTTGGGCAACTTATTGCGGTACCTCTCCACCCTCACAGTAAAGAATTTCTTCCAGATACCCAGTCTAAACCCACACCGTCTCCACTTGAACCTGTTCATTCTTGTCCTATCATGAATCAGTCTATATTAAATAATCCAGCTATCATTCATCCCTGTGGGAAGGTTATCGATATGATTAAACCCCCATGGCACATCACAATAACTGTATGTTTTATAAATAGCTTGTTTCCAGTATGTCTGTTTCTGGTTGAATCTGATCAGTCCAGTAATGTCAGGAGATAACTCATCCAGCTTTGGGGTCCCAAGCACAGGGAGGACATGGACCCTCGGAGAGAGTCCAGAGCAGGCCACCAAGTTGATTAGAGGGATGGAGCACTGCTTCTTTGAGGAAAGGTTGAGACAGTTGAGATTGTTCAGCCTGGAAAAGAGAAGGGGCGATCTAATTACAGCCTTCCAGTACTGGAAGGGAGTCTACAAAAAAGATGGAGAGGGACTTTTTACAAGAGCATGTAGTGACAGGACAAGGGGGAATGGCTTTAAACTGAGAGAGTACAGTTAGATAAGATATTAGAAGTAAATTCTTTACTGTGAGGATGGTGAGACACTGGAACAGGTCACCCAGAGAAGCTGTGGATGTCCCATCCCTGGAAGTGTTCAAGGCCAGACTGGATGAGGCTCTGAGCAACCTGGTAGAGCAGACCGTGTCCCTGCCCATGACAGGGGTTTGTAGTTGGATGATACCTTCCATCCCAAACTGGGATCTTATGTATTTTATGCATTTTGTAGCTATAACTTGAGGTGATTTCTTCTCCACAATGAGAACCATTAAAAGCTGCAATTCTTAAATTCTTGGATGTATCTTTGTTTTTCTCAATTTATGATATCATGATAACAACACTGTCAAATGGTCAGTTTCTGGCTTACCATGCTAGAGCAGTAGCAGAAAATTGGATCTTTTCAGAATATTAAGCACTGTTTGGGAGTTCATAGGTTTAAGTATACTAGCCTAAAGTTAAAAAGCAGGTGACTGTAAAGAGCATTGAATGTGAAAGAAAATATAGTACTGTGCAAATGTGAAATTAAAAAACAATCCTAGGATGCAGAAAGCAATTTATCAGTTCTAGGCCTTGACAAGTATTGTCATCCTATGATAAAATAAACCCAGTCTCTATTGATCAGCATTTGCTGACCAGTCTTTCCATAGTTAGCAGAATATTCTCTGGACAGCAGAAGTCCAAGGATTATGAGATTTTAATACAAGCTTTTTACACTGATCACTTGAGAGATCTTGGTCTGAGGAAAAGAATAACTTTTTCTAATATTTGGAAGGAAGAATGTAGAATAGGCTACACTTACCAAGTGAGATCTGAACATGAGGAAGAGGGGGTCAAGTTTTGAAAGAACAGTATAAATACAAATTATTGTGTCAGATTTGGCTCTGCAAGCACAGGAGGTTTGGATTTCATCAGAAGAGTTTCTTTATGTCCATCTTTGCATGTGGGCAAACACATCCAGTGGAAGCACAGAGCAGAACCACTTGCTTTAAATTCAGTAACAAACAAGCACATTGAGGTAGTGTTAAAACTTCTTCTCCTTGTGTGAAAGCCTTTGATTCATAGAGATACCCAGCTCATTGTAAATCTATATTTACTGGCCTGGTTAGGTTAGATTAATGAATTTTGTTAGATAAATATATACAGTGCTTTTAAGGTTAAAATTTGCAACAAATATATTACCACTTGTTAAATTTTTCTCATGATCACCAACTTGGGCATCATTTTCATGTTCAGGGGTAAAATGTAAAACTGAGAAACACGTGTGTCAATGAGAGAGAGAGAGAGAGAGAAAGAAAGTCAGTCTGACAAACAACTGAATTTATCAATAGATACATAGAAAGATTTAGAAAGAAAATGTCGTGGCTCATGATGTAGTAACCATATTGCACTTGTACCCCAAATTTCATACAGGGAGTGGGGAATTATAGACTTGTGAGCTGGACATCTGCACTGGCAGTTAAGTAGGGTTTGTAATAAAGGATGGAATGAGAGGCCATATGGATCAATATGACCCATTTGGGAAGAGTGGCACAGATTACACAAAAGAAAATCCTGTTTTGCAAACCTCTAATGAGTTTTTCAAGGGGTCAGCATGCATGTAGATAAGAGTGATCTAAACAATACAATCTACTTGATTTTCCATCAGTTCTTAGTGAAATCCTTAACCAAAATCTTTTAAGGAAGTAAAGCAATGGGATAAGGGGAGAAATCCTAGTCTGAATAAAGAACTGAATTCCAGATAGGACATGCAGGATAGGGGCAAACGTTTAATTCTTGCAAGGGGAGTTTGGCAGGGAACTAGGCTGAAAGCTGTGCCATTTAGTATGTTGATAGATGACCCAGAAAAGAGATCAGATGGTACAATGAGAAAATTGGCTTATGAGAAAGTTATTTGGCAGACTAAAGATGAATGCAAGTTGTAGGAAACTGTAGAAGGACCCAAAAAGATTTTAATATGGATCATGTAAAGCGATGCACATAGCAAGCAAAAAACTCCTAGTTTCACATGAAGATTTGTGACCTCTTGACCATTACCATACAGGAGCAAAACCTGAGGATCAGAATAGAAAGTTCTTTGAAAACATCAGCTCAGCTCACAGCAGAGATCAGAAGTCATGTGAAGAGTTAGGAATTGTCAGGAAAGGAATGTGAGAACAAAGCAGAAAGTTTCATTGTGCTACTGCATAAATCCACATTTTGCCCTAACCTTGAATACTGCATGCAGTTCTCATTCCCTGGAGTAGACCTGGAAAGGAGTCGCAGCAGGGCTGCCAAGATAACTAGAAATGAAGTGACTTCTTTAATAGGACAACATCAATAGACAGAGACTCTTCAGCTTGAGAGAGAGCCCACTAATGAGACTTTTGGCAAATATTTCACTGTATTTACAAAGTCGTGAGTGGTCTGGAGCCTAGACTGTCTTTCAGCACAAAAATTAGGAGCCAACAAAATAAAGACCCCTAGTAAAGGCAAGAAGAGAAAACTTCAAGACATGCAAAAGGCAGTGATTTTTGTCATACAAAGTTCATAAGCCCTGTGGGGGTATATGCCAACAGATGTTATGGACAGGAAAAGCTTAGGTGTGTTGAAGGGAAAATGGGACAAATGCTTGGTTGACAGTCAGGGAGAGGTAGGTAAACTGCACCTGGCTTAGGAAATCCCATGAATTGAAGGTAGCCCAAGGCCAGGAGGGTAGTCAGCAGAGGTCTCATAGATGTTTTTCTTGTGTTTGCTTTTCAGCGTTTACTTCTGGTTACCGCTGAACATGGGATACTGGCCCAGAGGGAAACTTCATCTGAGTCTGGGGGGTTACTGCTATGAGGTCCTCCCTGCTTGGAATGTCACATGATGACCTGTGCTGTGAAGGATGCAGACAGACTGCATAATGGTTTCTTATGAAGCAGAGCATACAGAAATTGTTTTGAGACTCTTTATACAGCCTTGGGGTCTGAAAAAAGCTCACCTTGCTGTTTTCTTATTTAGTGGTACATGTACTCCAGATAAATTACTTGTCCAATATAATATGACAAAATGTGGTGTTTAAGATTCATTACTGAAAGGGCTGAGACAGCCAACTTCTCATGAATACAAAAAGCAACAAATAATTTATCTGTTTGTCCATCTCTACAACTATGACTCTCCTCCCAGCTCCTGTTTTCTGCTGGCCCGTATAGTGGAGGAAAAAGAATAAAGAAAGTAAAACACATTGAGTTCCAGTGGTGCATCTTTTCTCTCCTGTCTTTTTGCTTTTCTTTTGCATGATTAAATCACTTCTTCCTTGTTCTGCAGACCAAGAAATGGAGGTTGAAATTTCAGCTCATTAACTGGGAGCATCACCTGCCTGCAAATTCCATTCTGCAAGCCATCTCCCCTTCATTGTTTTAATTACAACAGGTAATAGAAGAGAAGCAGAGGAGAAGCAGAGGAGATAGATGTGAACAGCACAGAGGATACCTTCCATTTACCTTCCCTTGATATGTCAGGCTGATGGTAATTTTGTTTAGGATGTTTTTCAACTGACTCAGAAGCATGTGGTATTGTCACATTTTACTGCATAAAAATAAGGTGATACAATAAAATAAACAATTTTTTAAAATAAATTATGCAGCTGAATAAAAGCTGTAATTATAATTTCCATACAGATTTGTTATTTAGTAATGTGCTCATTAATGACTTGAAATAATACACCTCTTACCACAAGTTAGCAGGATGATGCATTTATGCATCATGACTGGATCTCAGTCTTACTGAGATCATCTAAATTTATTTATCTAAGAAGCAGCAGGATCAGGATTTTTTTCATAAGATAATTTTCTGGTCTTCCAAGTCCTGCAGATATAGGAATGTTCTGGGACCTGATCCAAAGATAACTGAGACCCATGAGACTCTTTCTATTGATGGTGAAGGACATTGGATGACAGTCTGTTCTCACATCACTGTCTCCGAGGAGGTCAGCAAGACACAGCAAAGGACTTACATATATGTTTCACGACAGGAATATTATTTTGATAGGGTAGTGATAACTCATCTAGATCTGCAATACTGAAACCTTTTATTTCATAGTACTTTTAATATCCCATAAATAATTAATTCTTAATTTTGTTTTTCAAAAATATGCTGAGAAATCAGTGGAATTATCTGCGTTTTTTTCCCCTGGAATATTAACTTTATTAATCATACTCAGTTTATGTTACATACATATTGCTGCCGTATGTCATTTAAAGCAAAATTAAGGTCTACTCTTTTTAAATGCAGAGTTGCTTTCAATAGTTATCAAGTATCTTCTTTTTCCACAGGTGTGAAAAATACATATACATGTGTATATATATATATATATATTTATATTTGTATGTATATATAATCATACTCCTAGAAAAATGCTCCTCTGTTTATGCAATACTAACAGGTAAGGTTGATTTGCCTATTACTGCTGTTTATTTTTTTCCCCTGTAACTCAGAATAACCAGCACCCTGTATTTAAAACTGATACTTGTTTCATTACCAGAGATGCAGGAAAGAAGGCATAGGAATATCCTGGGCAGTAAGAACTTCCAAGAGGCCCAGACCATTTGTGTGCTAGCGAATGAAAAGGACCTAGGACCAATTTCCAGCATGGCATCCAGCTGGCATGGAGCAGCTCTTATTTGTATTCCAAATCCTGAAATGTACCTGAAAGCAATTCTGAAAGAATATGGGTGGTCCAGATGAAAAAGCTGTCAGGGTACCTTTGTCACTGTTAAACAGTGTGGGTGCCTGTGCTTCTGTGTTTGTGTCCTTCCCTGTCACTTCTCATTTTTCTAAGGTAGATCTGTTAGTCGCAGTGTACAAGAACAATGAAGTAATAGCCACATGAATTCAAACCAAGGGACAAATCAGAGAATCAGAAAAGTTACCTAGCATTCAGGGTTATGCCCCTGAAAAGAGTTTAGATAAGCAAGTTGTGCAGAGCCATGGTCACATCTGGTATGGAGCTACTGCCACCACTGACTTGGGGCTAGAGTATCATGGAAGGATAGAATATAAAAGGATGGAATGGTTTGGAAGGGACCTTAAAGATCCTCTAGTTCCAACTTCCCTTCCATGGGCATGACACCTTTCTCTAGACCAGGTTGCTCAAAGCCTCATCCAACCTGGCCTTGAACACTTCCAGGGATGGGGCATCCACAACTTTGCTGGGCAACCTGGTCCAGTGACTCACTGCCCCTGCAGTGAAGAATTTCTTCCTAACATCTAATCTAAATCTCTCCTCTTGAGTTTAAAACCATTCTGGCTTGTCCAAGGCTTGAATATATGGTTCCTTCAGTTCATGTGGACTCTTCAGACACAGTCCTAGCCAGCTGGCTCTCTGGTATACCCTACCATGTCAGTAGGCATTCCTTCTGGAAAGGCACTATGAGACAGGCAGGCAATGTGGTAAAGACTCTCTTTCTGCTGTTACTTGGGAGAGACGTTCAAATGACTCTTCAATTTTAAACTCATTCTTCAGACTCTCTTGCATGTTGATATCCTACTGTCTCTACAATCTGCCTGCATCACTGTGAAAGATGCTTTACTATTCATACCCAGCATCCAGTCTTCAAATAGGTTTTATTTACAGAAGTTGCCTGAGGAAGACTCTAATTTATAGCTATCAATTCTTTTCACACCTCTAACTGATGAAGAAATACTTTATTGCCCAGTCAGTTTAGGTATAGATAGTATACATATCTATTCTGTGCTTTAAACAAATAATTGAATCATCTCTCAGACTTCAATATGATAAACTAAACACACTCAATTCTTTACACCTTTTTCGTTAGTCAATTTCAGCTTTTTCAGTCTTTCTATTTTTTTCCATATCAGCAGAAAAGGGAAGGTGACCTCCACATTGCAATCTGGTATTTGCTTCTCCAATGGTGTTGGCCCCTGTTCCCCCATGCCTTGTGCTTTTTCTGTACCCCTTCCTATTTATGCACTGCAGGGCTGCAAAATTCCTCTGTGCCACCAGACTGTGATGATCTGGTACATAGTGACCCCTAATTTTGAGGCCCTAATGCTATGAATTCAGTAGTCTTGCTATTGTAGCCATGGCTATGGATAACTGCTGACTGGGTATGTTTTTATCAGTTGGCCCTGTTAACATAGAGCCATAGAATCATTTAGGTTGGAAAAAACCTCTAAGATGATTGAGTTCAACCATTAACCCAGCACTGCCAAGTCTACCATGAAACCATGTCCCTAAGTGCTACATCTACACATAATACAGGTCTTTTGTCATATTCCAAAATGTACTTTGGACTGGATCAATGTTTCTGTAACTTTCTGTAGATGTGACCTCTTTCAGGACTCACCTGTCTCCCTGGGAGTTCTTTGTGTAAGCTATGTATTCATCTCCCCAGCCAAGGACCAGGGAACCACCAGCTGGTGGCAGCAGCAGCTTCTCCAAGATCAGGATGTGAGTACTTGATCTCAGTTCCTGGAGACGCTGTATGAAAGTATGCAAATACACACTCCTCATATTAAAGAAACTGAGCCATTATCAGTAATCTTGCAACTACTCTAAGTATCTTTAAAATAATTTAGCTTCTCTAGTCCTTTGTCACCTTTTGAATTTTTTTGCATAGTAATTTGGGATTTATAATTAGCACTGAGAAAAAAGAAGCTAAAACATGTCTCTTACTGTTGTGATGACCAGCCTGATGTTAATATCTTATGATAAAGGAGGAAGAGTCCATTGCCCATAAATGCATTGCAAGTGACCTTTCTTATGGCTGTAAAGAGAAAAATGAGCGAATATGGTGAGATTTAAGGGAATATGAAGGTAAAGGATTGACTGGGGTCAAAGAAGAAGTGTTTAGCTGGCATCAAAGAGGAGTATGTGTTGTTCTGGGATCCAAATATGATTTTATCATCATCTTATACAAAGGTTCTAATACTTCCCCATCTTTACTAAAACTACCTCACTGAGTGCCATCAATCTGTTATTTTAAAGCTGCATCACTCTGGCAGCACATCTTTTTAATCCCTTCTACCAACACATCCTTCTTTCTTTATCTCTTCTTTCTTTGCTTCTCCAGATTTATGTAAAAATTCCTTATCATTGGCCCCTCAGCACTTTGTACTTTGTACTATTGAACTTTATCATGTTCCTGTCACTTCAGGGGAGCAAGAGGTCTGTGATGCCCTTTAAAAACTTCAGGAGCCAGAATTTCATGGCACCATAAGGTCTTTGGGACTAAGTTACTGAGATTTCAGCCATCTGCCTTTAAAGTTTAACTAAAGTTGGTCTTTTAGTGTTAATTTTGTGTGGTTTACACAGGCATCCATCTGTTGCTTAGATGACCTACAGTGCTTTTGCCAAGCCAGGGGTTAGTCTGGTGCTCTGAGCAGGTAATAAGTGACATCCCTGTGTCCTTTTGGTGCTGTGGACCAGAGTACTGGAACACCTGGAGTGCTGCTTTCAGGCTCAGTGGCTGGGCATTGACAAGTGAGACAGATCTGGCAGCAGCCTTCAGCTTCATGTGGAATGGACTGCAGCTGAGGCAGGAGACCCCTCAGACTCTCCTTGGGCTAGAGCCATCCATGAGCAGGATACACTGCAAAAAAGGGGCTTCCTAGGGCTCAGATTCATATTATTTGCCCCCAGCTAAAAGCAGGATTGCTGCAAGACCTCACTGATGGCGCTGGCTCTCTGGTTGTATGCAGGAGCTTAGAAAAGTTCATGATCCCAGACCTTTAAAAATTCTAGTCAGAATTCAGAGAGTCACACAAACAAAATTTTTGCATCCAAAGTGGAGGGACCATCATATAGTTGCCATTCCTCCAACCATTCCATGGGATACAGCTTCTGGACCTGATCAGGTATAGAATTACTTCAGAGATGATATTGTAGGACAAAAATGTGGCCAGAAGATGTCAAGGCTGAAGGTGGAACAAGGTAAATTATGCACTGTACCTTTATTTGGGAAGAAATTTGTGAGTGATTTCTGCTCTTTACAGTACTGGTCTCATCTTGAATTTGTGTTTGAGTGCAAGAATTTAAAAATACTTCTGTGATATATGAGAAGGTCCCCTCTGACACAGAGTTCCATGATGCAGAATTGCCAGATGCAAATGTCTTTTAGTCAGTAAGTAGCAATACATGAACGTGAACACCATGAACATAAAAAGCTTCTCCTGAGCATTTCCAATGTTGTGCAGACTTAAAAATCAGACAGACAACCATATTTTCAATGGATATTGTTTACCTTGCTCATTCTCAAAAGCTATGACTGTGATACAATGGCCATTCATTTACTTAGGTATCCTTTGCATTTACCTGGGCTTATCATGGCTGTTGAGTGGAGGTCACCTCAAGAATGTTGTTTGTCTAAGTCAGAAGAAGAGATTAGCATTGACAGATGGACTTCCAACACCAAGAAGAAGGTAATTTCAGAGGATGTGGCAACAGGAACGTAGGAATCACACATGTACCTCTACAGGCTTTAACATTCCAGGAGTGAATATTTTTGTGTCTTTCTTCATTCTTGCAGTTGTTGCTGAAAATGCCTTTCTTCTGAATATCCTTCTAAAAATAAGTGGCGTTGTCACTTTGGAGGATGAAAGGAGGCACTCAAAAAATGAATAGTCAAAGGTGCCCAATGAGATACTAGCAAGCATTGGGACAACTCAGGCAAAAGAGGCAGAGATTAATAGATAGCTTGCTTGCTGAAAAAGTATGTGTTTGCATGTTTGCAAAGAATTAGCTAAATAGAACTCCATTTGGTGCTAAAAAGGAGGCTGTGTCCCATGCTATAAATGAAATCAATGGAGCTCACCAAGCTGCCCTAGGTAAATAACTCTTTTAAAAGAGTTCCAGGCCTAGAGGTTGGCCTAATCTTGAGTATATCAGCAGTGTGCAAGAACCCTAAGATTTTAATGACACCTATAACAATCTATCTTCAGACCTGCAGAGGATGGCAAAAAAAGAGCAGTAGAGAACAAATCATGCATCAGGAAGAATAAAATAAAATCTTTCCCAACTCCACTGGAAGCCCTGAGGCATGGAATTATTATAACGCAAATTGACAGTGATCTAATCTATTTTCTCACACACTTGGGGATACTGACACACCAGATGCCCAGGGAATCATAATATAAGCTTAATTTTCTCTCTTCAGGCGTTTTCCTATTTTATTGTGTTGTACAATTATGCTCATAAACTTCTCAGGCTCCTTGCTACCAGACTGCAAGCTACTCTTTCCGGTGCTCAGGAGAGTATTCAAACACTTCCTTCATCATACACCTGGAAGCCTTTAGATTTCCAGTGCAGATGTAGTCAGGATTACTCAAAGTACTGCCATTTGATCATGTGATGAAGTCAATATCCCTCTGACATTTACTTCTCAAATATATTTATAAAGTGTTATCACAGCCCTACTCAGTCTTTGCTGAGCTATACTAAACAAGACAAAATCTTTTAATTCTCCTATGAAGATATGACATTTGGTCCCCTAATCTTTCTAGAAATGCTTCTGTGCACTTGTTCAATTTAAGTAACATTTTTTACCACATTTGGCCTTAAAATTCTGCTGCATTTAAATGGAAGTAAACAATAAACATATGATCATTTTGCTAAACCACAGGTAACTCCTTTGTTGCAGAAAACTCAGTAAAAACAAGAAAAACACTGTCCAATATTATTCTACTAGAAAAAAAACCCAAAAAATACAAAAAACAAAACAAGAAAAAACAAACAAGAAAAAACCCACCAAAAACCCAAAAGAAAACCACACCAAAAAAAAGCAAAAACAAAACCCAAAAAACACCACCTTCCGGCCAACCCCAAACAACATCAAATTAGTACTGCAATGGGAGTTCAGAGCTCTGAATCTCCAGCTACTGGCAGATGCTTCTCTACCACAAGAAGAGTCTGAGATGTCCTTCATCAGCTGCACCCTGCTCCACGTGGAGCTGAGGGCTGCTGCCAGACCTGAGCTTTGAATGCTGTCCTGTGTCACTAATAAATGGCTGAGCCTGAAAGCAGTTCTCCGCTGAATATGTAGGAGAAATATCTGCCAGAGGTCAGTCTGTTTTTCATATCCAGATGCCTCCCTGATTTGAAAGTCATTGCATCACTCTAGGATGTCTTTATGCACTGTAAGTGGATCAACCAGTCCTGCTCCAAAGAAAAGGACAGGAGGGGCCTGTCTGGGAGATGGCAAATGAGTTCAGTTTATACTTGGCAAACTGATGAGAAAGTGTAATAATGAACAAGGTTAATAGATACGTTTCTACTATTTAAGATACTAAGAAACAGGAATTTATTAGGAATGTGTAAAGAGAGATCATGGACCAAATTTGTTCAGTTTTTTGTCAGTCATGGCATATGTGAATAAGGACAGTCTAGATACAGTGGAAATCTCCCCTGCAAGCTGTTTTACTACCTGTTTTCCTGCAAGACTTGACTTCAAGCCATCCAGAGTCCATACTGGACTAACCAAATAATTTGCTTTCTGAGGAGGCCTGGGTATGAAAGAGCTCACTCCATCACTTCAGCTTTTTGACCCTGCAGACACTATGGACACAGACTGTGATGAATTTCACTACTTTCAGCACCACCAGAGTGGTTCCCTGTGGCAGCAGAACACTGTTTGGCCAGGCACACCTATTACACCTTCCTGGTCCCTGAAACAGCTTTCTCATCACTTCCTTCATTAATCTTGTAGCATTTCACAGAGCAGTGGTACAAGGCCACAGAGGGGCTGCTTGGCTCTAGTCTCCCTTTGCAGAGAGACCTTGCATTTTTCTTTTGGCTTCCCCACTGGGTAGATACCTCAGTTATATGAGACAGGAAAATAACTTCCATAATGTTAAATTAATGATCGCGGCTCCTGCTGCTACCTGCCACAGGAACACCATGCAGAGATCTTTCAGTTTAAAACATTAATGTAGCCCACACAAAGGCTCAAGTTGCTGGCTGGCAGTGTGGTTCAGTTCTGCATCTGTGCCACATCATCCTGCCTCATGCTAAGTATTCATCCAGGGGAGACCACTGAGTACCGTGTTCCACCTGACTGCCCTTGGGGACTGAAGCTGCAGGTGAAGTTTCTGTGACTTCCAGCTTTTGCACCAGATCAGGAACAGTCTTCCAACCTGTCCCATCAGGTTTCTCTGTGCCCTACTCCATATGCAAATGAGCCATTTTCTTGTCTGCCTTAGCTTCTCCCCCTGCAAGTCCTGCTGAAGTAATTTTCCCAATGAAGCACAGATTACTTGTTTCCTGAAAGCGCCACACACCACGAGATGTCTGGGTGCAGTTTGTCTGCACTCCAGAAATTTCTCAGCTCCATGGATGGGCCATCAAAAGTTCCAGGGAGTGGCATGTCTGCCACTCCAGAAGGCTGCTAAGGGAAGGCTTGGGCACACTTTCCAATAACCTATAAACTGGAGGTTCCTCAACCGCTCAGGCAAATGTAGGAGGTAGGAGATGAACTTGGGATGAACAGGACAATCTCTGACACTTCAGCCTCCACCCACTTCACATTCCTCAGGATGTCTGACCTCCAGGGAAAAAGCTCTGTCAACAGTACTTCACAATACAGATCTTTCTCAGAGTAGGGAATTTAACAAACACCTCTCCTGCAAACACCTCCCTGACCTGGCTGGGTGTCTGCACACAGTAAAGGATCAGAGTAACTCCAAAGGTTGTCACACTGTTGGACTGGCAAGGCCAACAGGATGGAGGGCAGGAGCAAACAAGGACAGTGTTGTGGCACCTGGGCCTCCCAGGCCATCACTGACAGTTTGCTCACAGCTCTGCATCTTCTCCCTGTTCAAAGCAGACTGATGGAGAAGCACTGGCACCCACACATAGGTCACCTCTGCCAGTGTCTCCTGACATTGCTCTATGGAGTCTTCAGGGAGCAAGCAAGAGGAGATCCACCTCCAGATCCTCCACTGGGAAATGTGTTATGGAATATAATGCTGCTATATGCACACACTGCCTATTGCTTTACATCCTCCACACAACAGACGCAATCACACTTTGGACCCTGCCTTCACTATTCCCCAAATCAAAGCATTTATTGGTTTTTGGGGTTGTTTGTTTTTTTCTTTTCCAGTCTCTGAAGGTAAAGAAGGTGGTGGGGAACAGAGATTTTGGGAATCAGCACTTCCTTCCTGTGCTACACAGAGTCCCAGGAGGACAGACCTACTTGGTCTGGAGGGGAGCAGGTGTGAGAGGGATATGTGTATCTGCTGTGCTGAAGAAAGCAAGATTGTTGCATCATTCCCAAGAAAACAAATACTGAAATGTGCACACACACACACACACATATACACACGTGTCATGTACATACAACTATTTTTAACCATGTTTATAAATCGATTTTTATAGGCCTTTTATATGTGATTATATGTGTTTAGGCAGATAGGTGTAAATACATATACATACATGCACTTAAATGCCATTGTGTCCTCACACATGACCACAGAGCTGTCCTGTCTCTGCGCTGGGTGCGGGCTCTGTCCGTGTGCACACACGTGCACGGAGCTGCCGCGGTGTCATTTCCCGCCCGTGTGGGCGCCGACACGCGCGCACACACACACGTACGTGTGC
This sequence comes from Pardalotus punctatus, assembly GCA_013400915.1. Classification (NCBI taxonomy): domain Eukaryota; kingdom Metazoa; phylum Chordata; class Aves; order Passeriformes; family Pardalotidae; genus Pardalotus; species Pardalotus punctatus. Next base: position 32,603 of record VZTX01007049.1, on the reverse strand, counting down.
AACACCTGCCCACGCACCCCCGAGTCTGTCCCGGCGCCCC
>VZTX01007049.1:0-32507 GCA_013400915.1 Pardalotus punctatus | reverse complement strand
ATCCGAAGGTGCCGGGGAAGCCATCTGCAGCGCAGGCGGTTTCGCCGCCGCTGTGCGGGGGGAGGGAGGGGGCTCTCCCGTGCGGGCGGCTGGAGGATTTTTTTTTTTTTTTTCCCTACCTTCTTCCCCCCCACCATCCTCCTCTTTCCTTTTCACGGGATCATGGCCACGGCGGCGGGGCCGTGATGTCCGCGGGAGCAGCCCCGCTGCGGCAATGCTCCCCGCCGCAGCCCTAGGCAGGGGAGGCATTTGAGCGGCGGCCGCACATCCTCCGGCACCGCGGCGGCACCGCCGCCGCCGTCTCTCTGCGCCCCGGACCGGCGGAGAGGGGCTTCGCCGCCCGCCCGCCAACAGCAAACCCGCCGAACCGGGCTTTAAATTGATAATAACCACACTAGAGCCCCATCGGTGCTCAGAGGCGGGAGGGATCGCAGAGCCGCGCACAACATGGCCACTCTGCTGCGGAAAATCGGGCTGATCCGGCTGCACAGCCGGGACACGGAGGACCCCAAGCACCACCACCACCACCGCAGCAGCAGCAGCAGCCAGCAGGGCTCCTCACTCCGCGGCAGGGGCAACCAGAAGAACAGCAGCAACAAGCTGCAGCCGCAGGGCCCCCCCGGGGGCGGCTGCAGCAGCAGCAGCAGCGAGGGCAGCCCCGGGGGCCACAAGAACAAGAAGGCGCCGGAGCCGGCCAAGCAGCTCCCGCAGCCGGCGCGCTCGGGAGTCGGCCGAGAGAAGCCGCGGGAGGTGGGCAGGGAGCCCGGCGCCGGCAAGGAGGCGGCGCAGCGGCCCGGACCCGGCTCCGGCCCCGGGTGCGGGTCGGGGCCGGCGGCGCTGGTGCCCGCGGGCCGGCAGCAGCACTGCACTCAGGTGCGGACCCGGCGGCTGATGAAGGAGCTGCAGGACATCGCGCGGCTCAGCGACCGCTTCATCTCCGTGGAGCTGGTGGACGAGAGCCTCTTCGACTGGAACGTGAAGCTGCACCAGGTAGACAAGGACTCGGTGCTGTGGCAGGACATGAAGGAGACCAACACGGAGTACATCCTGCTCAACCTCACCTTCCCCGACAACTTCCCCTTCTCGCCGCCCTTCATGAGGGTGCTTAGCCCCCGCCTGGAGAACGGCTACGTCCTGGACGGCGGGGCCATCTGCATGGAGCTGCTCACCCCGCGCGGCTGGTCCAGCGCCTACACCGTGGAGGCCGTCATGAGGCAGTTCGCCGCCAGCCTGGTCAAGGGGCAGGTAGGGCTCCCTGCTCGGAGAGGAGCACACGCATCCCTCGCTCGGGGTGCGGGTCTGAGCGGTGTTCGGGTGGGAACCCCAAAGGCGGCCAGCCCGCGGCTGACCACGGCCCGGCCCGGTCTCCCCGAGGACCTGGTGTCACCGGTGAGGTGAAGGATGGGACACACGTGTTTGGCTCCGGGGTCCCTTCTCGGGCAGGTCCGGCAGAGGTGCGGGGCAACGTGGAGGGACGAGGAGCACATGTATCCATCGTGTCCTGCTTTTGTCCCTATGCTTGGCTCTGCCGTCTGTGGCACGCCAAGGTACCATGCTCGTTACCCCTGATGGGCGCCTCCTTTGCCCCGCAGCAAAAAGGGCTCTCCGGGCTCCAGTGGGGTTTGGGATTGGAGCCTCCCGCCTCCTGCCCTTCACCAACCAGTCGGCCATACTCGCTGGTCTCCAGCGTGCAGTGCTGCCGCTGGCGGAGGGCCTGACACTGGAGCTGCTGCCCCCAGGTCTTTGTCTGTGATGTCCCGCAGAGCATCCCTCCGGGGACAAGGGCCGACCCGGCTTTGGGCCTTGGCACACCGCGCTGAGGTGTGTCGCGGGGTCACACCGGGAATCGCTGCCCGAGCTGCTGGCAAACTTGTTCAGGTTTCAAATCGTCCAGGCCGAAAGGACCAAATAATTTGGGCTAGGTACTGCGGCTGCAGCAGCCAGACGGTTCCTGCCAGCTCTTCTCTTCAAAGGAGGTGATCGGTTTCCCCGGCAGACGATCATGTCTGACCTGAATCGATGCACTTTATGCTGCTGTATTTTTGGCCCCCTTTTTCTCCTGCAGAATATCCGTGGAAGTATTTCATAAGCCATTTTTAATAAATGTGTAAATATTGCTGGTAGGCAGTCCCTCTTTATGGTTATTATAGTAGGCAATGCGCACATGGCTGTGACGGGGTGGTTTTCCTGTTCGTGAATGCCCTTGAACTCAGGGGACTTGAACAGCTCCGTGTCTGTCAGTAAATGATACTAAGTAACTTAAATTTGTATCGTGGCAAGGAGGTGGGAAAAGAGCAAATAATAACATATTTTTTATTTGCTTAAAAATGAGGTTACTCCTGCTTGGTTCTATGGAACTGCTTGCCTGAGCAGAAGGCTTGTTCTTTCTTATGACAAAATTAATTTTGATTTTTCAACAGACTCTTTTGTAAGTGGCTTTTCTTCCTTTTAACCTATTTGATTTGGGCTTACTGCTCCTTTTTAAAATCAGATAGTATTTTTCTCTGAGCTTCATTTCAAGAGGTCAAGTTTCCTAGGTCACCTTGGGTTATAAAAAAACATCTACCAGAAGGAAAAAAAAAAAAATTAATTAACACAGAGCCTGGGGTGTGTTGAATTTCTGTAGCTACTCTTACTTCATCTCACTTTTTGTTAACCCATCTCCTTTTAGAGAGGTCATAGTTCTTGTTATTTGTTACAAGCATGTAGAAGGACAATGCTAAATTCTCTAATTTTTTAACAATTCAGGCTCTTTCTGTGGTGTTGAATGTTAAACGGGTTAAATGAATATTTACAGGGATCATAAAATGGCTCAGTCAAGAGAAGCACTGAATTGTTTTATTAGTAATAAATTCTCAGCTATATAATCTGACAGTTTTCTTCCCTAAACCATTTAAGAGATTTCCAGAAAGTAGTAGCGATTTTTGATTAACAGAGGATGTTTATGTGTGCATCATTAATAGACACATTTGAAAAGCAAGAGTTCCAAGAACATTCTTCCAGAAGTTTGCGAAGTCAATTATAACAAAAAGAGAACTGGGATTTTAAAAAAAAAAAGGCAGAAATAAACTGCTGACAGTAGTACCTTAGTAGTTAAATAGATATAACATGGCACATTTCAACCTCTCAGATTGTTCATTCCAAGTGGAAAGGTTATTAGGCAGTACTATCAATAAACTTATTTTCTGGGTTAGGGAGATGTTGCCTGTAATGGGTTTGCCGGCCTGTCACCGTAGCTGGGCTCTGTGTCATGGGAGCCACCTTTCTGTAATCGCACTCCCCTCGTTATGTAATCACCACTCCATTGCATAATAGGGCTCAAAATACGACTGGCACTGCCCTATCCCCATTTCATTTTGCAGGTGATCTACTTCTGACCATTTAGTTTTTAAAAATAAAAATGGAGCTGATGGAGCGTCGAGGGCTGAGGTGCTGCATTCCCCAGCACTGCGTGGCCAGGTTTGGGTGACTCCTGCCGTGCTGTGGGCAGTCTTGGTGCCTGCAAGGAGCTGTCCCGAACAAACAGCCATGGCTGTCATCAGGTTAATTGTGTAATTTTTGTAAGCAGCCTGCAACCTGCAATAGCATGAAATATTCATCAGCAAGGCTGGAAGGGTGAGGGCCATTCTCCATTGCCTCAGAATGAACCTGCCTGAGCAAATGGCAGCAGCACAGGCTGAATGGGAGATGGGGCACTGCTGCCACCAGTGACTCAATGGGACCTTCCAGAGAAAAGTCCCCAGTTCCCAGTGCCATGATGTAGCATGAAGTCACCGTGAATACTCCAGCCTGTGATGCATCCAAGAGTGCGCCTGGCTGGCACGGGTGCCAGCTTAAGTGGGCAAGGCTGAATGTTCCGCTGGCACACCTTCCTCCTTGGGGCAATTCAAGGGGTAGAATTGAGGTGGCTCATTTCATGAGACATTTTTCATCAGTCCCGTTTTGCTGAGCCAACTGTCATTCTCTGCTGGTTTTTCAGAGAGTAACACAGCACTTCTTGGTCTGCTGGTACAGCTAATAGTAACCGTGAGCATGCGTGACCTTCTGTTTTTTGACAAAATGATCCAAAAGCAGATAAAATTAACAATGAAAATACATTTTCAGACAGTTAAGATTCTTGACAAATTCAGGTTTTTTCATGGATTTCACAGACCTTTTAGCAGAGGAGAAGACAAATTGAGATAAGTCATTCTGACATCGCATTGGATGTCACTCAGGAGTTGTGTTTGTATGGAGACATAAATGTGCAAAAGAGAAATTAAGAGCACTTTTCTGTTACTTTTCAGCATTGCCTGTGTGTGTACCAAACCTGAGCATGTCTCCCAGGGATTGGATTTTAAAGCAGGGTGGCTGTTTCTCTGGATTTCATCAAGCAGACACCATATGCCTCAAGTGACCTTGCTTGAGAGATGCCCTACCTTATGGGATGCACACCCTTGCTTCCTATCATGAATCTAGTATTGCATTTTTAGACTTCTTTTTGTCTGTGAGTTAAAATGTTTAAAATGGAAGAGATATTATTTTTGTTTGACTATGACAATTCTGCAGTCCCAAATTTAACTTTTTTTTTTCCTCAGTTTTCAAGGAAAAAATGTTAATTAACAAACAAGTTGGGGTTTGTTTGGTTGGTTGCTTCAGCTATTCAGCTGAGAAAATCAATTATTCACACAGCTCTAGTCAGTATCTTGAGGGGAATTCTCAGTACATCAAAGGCCGAAGACTGTTTATCTGTCTGGAATCCAGAATCCTATTTTAAAAAACTTGGTGTTGTCCTTAACTCAACTGTAGCCTTGCTTTTAAAGGGATGACTTTGTACTTGCTTCCTGCACAGTCAGCTTGCTGGCTCCTGTCATCACAGGCAAGAGCTTGGCCCTGCTGAACCGGCGCAACAGTCACCGTGAGCTGCTGTGGAGATGGGGTGCCAGCCAAGGAGGTGGGGTGATGCTAATGAAATAATTTAAATACCAGTTGTTTATTGTCCTGGAGGCAACTGTTCGACATGTCTGTCTAGGCAGAGCTTCCCGTGTCTGTCTCTCTGTATCTATCCAGCCTGTGGAAGTGGCCCATGGAGTGTTATTCCTTAGCCCTTTTAAATGATTTATTGATAATTTCTGAGAGAGGTTTGAAAATTAGTCAGTTGCTCTCCACTTCCTCATAATGTTGTCATTGTCACAGTAATATCAATAATCCAAGAAAGGAAGGGGGAATGGTACCGGTTGTAGGAGAGGGGCGTAAGAGCAGGATGTTCATCTGTGGCTCTCCTTGAGTGACAGTGAACACGGATGAGACCAATGCCTGTGTTTCAGCGCAGAGTCGTCTCTCTCGTTTGAAAGCGTGGTAGATGATGTGGTCCCAAAGGAAAAGGAGCAGACTTTGTCCAAAAGTAGGAGAGGATTTTTTGTCTTCTAATAGGTGTACTGTTTCTCACTGGAGGGAATGATTTGATGTTCGTTTGGTGGGCATTTAAAAGCAGACAAAGCTGTATATACCAGTGTCCAAATAATGCATCAGGATTTTTTTTTTCTTTTTTTGAGAGCAACAAACAGAGCTACACCTGATGCCTTGGGGACTTTTGACTTAAGCTTGCAGCAGTGCTGACCAGTAGATGTCTTGTCCTCTTTTTTACAAGTCCCTTTTTCTCTCCGTGGAGGCTGGGGACAGGACTGCCAGCCAAAGGCAGCTGTCAGGTAACTGGAGCTCTGCAGATTGGCATGGAAAAAGGTTTTCATTTTGAGGGAAATACGCCCTTATTCTTCCAGTGAATAGAAGAAGCATAAAAATTTTTCAAGGATTCTTGCAGGGAATAGAAGAAACAAAAATTTTGCCAGGACATATTAAAATAGGAACAGGGAACTCCTACTTATGAGTATTCTTGCTGTTGTGGGCTTCTATATAATGATGTAAATAAAAATCAAAAGGTAGTTTGTAGTTAAGCTTTAATTTTGTATCAGAAAGATCCTGAATTCAAATAAAATTTGTTGGTATTTAGTACTTTGATCCCTCATGTTGTAACATTAGAAATACCTCAGTGGAACTCTGTTCATTTGCTTCAAATGCTGTGTGCCTTGTATGACTATTGAATGGATTTATCTTTCCATTTTAAAGATTTTAATATCCCAGTTGATTTTTACTAGATTGAAACAGCAGAAATGGGCTTATTTTATGAAAAACAGCTACAGAAGGTAGCTGTTAATCATAGTCTAAATTACTCCCTCTTCATCCTTTCAAACAAAAGTGTAAGTGAGCAGATAGCAGATGGGACTTGCACAGTGTCCAGGAGGTCAGCAGACTCCAGGTCTTTCAAATATGTATAGCAGAAATTAATTGCAAATCCATGGGTTTTCATACTCCAGATGCTGGGTTTGAGGAGTGTAGCCATGAATAAATCAGCTAATCTCAAAGGCTGCAGAAATGTACAGAGCACACAGTGGCCTCTGAATTATTTGGAGCCATTGTATCCTCTTAGGGCCTTAAAAAATAGAACTGCTTTGCTTTTTGCTTTTGATTAGTTGCCTGAGCAAGTGATGATGGTTATCCTCAAGGGAGGAAATGTTGCTTTATGACCATGGGTGAAAAGCACATTGACTCATATACAAAGATGACAGAGGAGACAAAGACTGTTTTAGGGGACTTGTTTCCCATGAAAAGGTATAAATGCTGGGCCAAAGAGGTAACAGAATATTTATTGTCTACAAAGGAAAATCAGATCTATTGGCCTTCTAAGATGTCTCTTTTATTTCATTTGAGAAAACTAGGATTGTCAAGCTGAAGTTTAAGTGGGAATACGTGTGTTGAGATGCTGGGCCTGATGAACGGGCTGGAAAAAATAATTGCTCATGTGTACTCTGATATATTGCTGTTCTGACCATCCACTATTATTATGCAAATTATATTCTGCTGAGAGGAATGAAGACACAGGGATTCCAGCTCATTGTAACAGGAGGTTGGTTTAATTCTTTTAAAATGCAGGGAGAACCTAATCTTCATTTTTCGCCTTCAAAGCATAAAAATGAAAATTTTAAAATACTTTCCACTATCCTCCTTAATGTTAAAATAGTCATCAAATAAACTAAATCCCTAAATTGAACCAAATTACTAATTTAAAACATGCTTTTGTGAAAGAAGAACTAATTCTTCCTGGCAATACTTAGCTGATCTGCTAAATAAGAATTTGAAAGAATTATGGCTTTGGACTTTGTGAGAAAATTGAATTTGCTCAAAAGAGCAAAATTCTTCTTCCCTGAATTACATAAGAAGTGCTCATTTTCTTCAGTGGAAGTGTTCAGGCAGAGAGAACTATGTAGCATTAGGGTGCTTTGTCAGATACTTTATTGAAAATTGTATTTTTTCAAATGCAGAAAGCCTAGTCATGAAGAGTGATGTCCTGGAGGAGTAACCTAAATAACCCACTTTCTCTTGTGAGGAAGATTTACTCTTCCTTTTATGGGCTAGCCTTGAAAATATGCAGCTTTCCTAGCATCCACACAATGCCCAGGGATTTCCATGCATGATCGGATACTTCCAGATTGAAGATTTGTAACTCCACAGTAATTCAGCTCCTCATGTCCTGGGAGTCTGATTGCCAGGCATGATCTGAGGCATGTCCCCCTGTGGGCATCTGCTCTCACAAAGTGGGATGTTGGTTAAGTAACATAATATTTGCTGTGTTTCTTTTTCCCATCCAAGCTCCTTTGGGCTGGCAAGAGTCAGTGAAGGGCTCTTCTTTTCCTTGATGTGTTCAGTCCTTCACATGCAGTTTCCAGTTTTCTCCTGTAAATGTAAAAAAAGGTAATGCTGACGTTCAGTGCAATGGGAGGTGGGAGGATTGCTGGGTGCAATTCCTCTGCAGTTAAACAGGGAGAACCTCAGATGCTGTAGTAGTTATGCTGGCTGAATGGCTCAAAATGTGTCTTAATTGTGAGGTGCACAGGATCTAGCTGGCACACTTGTAAATGGATTTCTCTTGGATATCACTGTATTTTCTGAAAGTGTGGGGTCTGGTCTGAGTTGTACCCCACAGGTCACTCCTGGAGGGTGCTGTGTACTCCACAGTATTGGTCTTTAACTCCATCTGGAAATAGCAGTAACTGAGTAGATCCTGGAAGTCTCAGAACAAGCTTTACAGGAAGGGCATGATACTGTTACCTAGCCTGGCTCAGTGAAATGAGCGCTGCGCTGGGAATTGAAAGAGCCTAAGCTAGAGAGAAGCATAGGTGTGTTTTGATGAAAATGAATTTGCAGTCCCTACTGGTGTGCATGGAACAGGTAAGTGGGCACCACACTTCAGATATTCACGTGATTCCTCTTCTGAAACAGGATCAAGGTGCCAGTCTGATTTGCCCCATTCCCATTAAAAGCCGCACTGAGAAAGGATAGATCAGGTGTGTCTGTCCTCAGCCACACATGGCAGACGCATGCCTGACTTGTGCACATGCAGAGTCTGTCCTTGGAAAACGTATTTTTATCTAGTTCACAATTTTGTGCATTTTCTTTGTTAAAATCAATGGTCCTCATTGATTTAATCCTCTGATGCACAGGCTCTCCAAAATGCATGGAACTTCTGCAGTGACTCCTTGATAGAGTTACAAGTCAGTTATAATCCCAAACCTCCATACAAAGATGAGTGAAAATAAACCCGAGGAAGGAAGACATAAGCCTGCATTATGAAATGGCCTGGAGCTCAGATGCTTGTCATAGTCAGGCTTTATGAGCTGTGGAATGACTAGGTATTTCTCCTGTTTCTAGGCTTGTGTTGCAAATGATAGCAAGCCCCCAGCTGCAGTAAGAAGGGCTTGTTTCCATAATACATGCCCATGAAAAAACCAAAGCATCACGAAACAGAAGAAATTGATGTTATTAGTTTCTCAAATTTTCTATTAATTTCCATAAATATTAAATTTTCTGTAAATTTGACAAGATTATTTCCATTAAAATATACCTGGCATTGAAGTGTTCTATAATTATTTAGGGAAGGAGGCTGTTTCACAGTTCAAGCACTTAGCCTGAGAAGATGTGATCCGAGTTTAGCTTCCAGGTTTTGCCACTGAGTTCAGATGCAGTCACGGGCAATTCATATAACTTTGCTATATTCCTCTTTCCCACATGTAAAGTACAGACAACCCTCTTCCCAGAGGTCATTTGAGGATATATGCTTAAAGCACTCAGAAGTGTTGCCTCTGAGTACATGTCCATGTGCATCAGTATGAAACATACTGCAGCCAAGAGATTGGCACATTCATATAAATAGCAGAGGAAAAGCACATCCACTTGTGACTGCACATCCACTTGTGACTCTGGTCTTACTAAATTTGGGTTTAACTCGATTAGATGTTCCCAGAGGCAGCCTGCTTTTTACTACTGTTTTGTTCTTTTTTTTGTTTTAGCATTGTAAAACTTAGGGAAATGTGAAGACAGACATCATTGTCTGGACTGTGGTCTTTACAGCCTGTCACAAAGGATGGTTGCCTCTGCTTTGGTTGGGTTCACACCTGTGACTGTGTGTGACTTGGGTAACTTCAGAGTCCTGACGGGGAGGACTTGTGGGCTTATGAAAAGAGTTGCTGTCATGTTCCCAGCCTTCTCACCTGGACTGGCCCTCAGGAACTCTGCCAGTGCCTGATTCCACAGAGGTTGCTAGTACAGGGAGCTCAGCAAAAGACTGAGAATACATTGCAGAGAAAACATCCCTCTGTCACTAGCAGGTGCCCTTCTGGTGGCAGGAGGCAGGGACTACCTTTTGACAGAAGCCCACCATGGTGTCATACCTTCAGCCCTGGAGATGCTTGAGGCACCGAGGATGTAGCCAACCACTCAAATTTTCGTATTCTTTTGCCATCACAGAGTTTGTCCCACCCATAAAATGCAGAGAGGGAGTTTCTTAACCCTCATCTGTGCTGAAATCGTGCTGCCAGCTCAGTGCTGACTTAGGGAAAGGCGAGGGAGAGCAGCACAATGCTCTTTAGCTGTCAGATGGAGATTGGGGCTGTAAGCGTTTGTATCGATTAAGAGCTACTGGCACCAGGCTGCACACAGACAAATGAGCATAAATAATTACTCAGCTGGAACTCAGATTTCTTTTTGCTGGACAAAGAACAGTTACACTCCCAGAAGGCACAATTTATAGGATGCTTTAAAGCTGGAACTAGCTAAGTTTTCACTTTTTATGGATTATTCTTAAAAAGAAGACCAACAAAGACATGGAAGTACTGCTACGGAAATTCTATATTTGCCGGAAAACCTCCCATTTTTAATTCACGTATGCTGCAACATTATGAGCATTTGTCTGTATCACTTTCTATACTGCTTTATTTTAGCTATAGCTAATAGTCATATACAGTGCAATATAAATTGTGTGCAGATTTTGAGACGTGATTAACTGTGCCTCATCAGTACACAAAGGAAAAAAATTATAAACCATGTAATTGGGGGGAGAGACTGTGTATATTGCACTCTAACAGTGATGTTGTGACACATTGCAATCACTGCACTGAGAGCATGACAGTAGCTCACTTTAGCATCGCTTTGCTTTTGAATGCCTCTCTAAAGCCAGTGGAAATATTTTTCTCTGAAAGCTTGTCTAATGTTCTAGGATAAGGCTGGTTCAGGCTTAAGTACTGAGTACCTCTGTTCCTTATCAGAAAATGTCTGAGTATGTTTGCATAGAACAGTTGGGGCCCAAAGCCATTAGTCACTGACACATTATGGAAGGCGTTACGTACCAGAAGCTCATGGTATGATTCAATACAGAGGAAATCCACAGATTTTGTGTCATCCATGGAGAAGCCTGGGACAACAGACTTGGAAAATGAGCATATCCATGTGGGTCATCTTCCTGTCTTTGGAGGGATCACCACAGATGCCATGTGTGGCATAGTGACTTCCTGCGGTCTTTTGTGTGTTTCTCTAAACCTTTGCTTGTTTTCCATCTCTTGGCATTTACCTGGGGGTGGGTCAGCAGAGCCTGCTATAGAGATCTGTTAAGAGAGGGAGGCAGAAAAGGAAACTGTAGCCATCCATGTATCCTTATGCTGGCTTACATGATGGGCCAAGTTTTGCCCCATGTGCAGAAGGCTTGTATGGTTTGCCCTTGGGAGACCAGCCTGGAGTTATTTGCATTTCCAGGACTAATGAAAGTATACAGGGCTGAGCAGTTCGTGTTAAGAGCTGTGCTAACAACGTGAAGGTTTGCCTGCTTCTGAGTCTCTTAGCTGTGCACTGCTGGAAATGTACACAGCTTTTTGTTAGCTGGTCCAGGTGAAAAAGTCTGGATGTGACTGAAGGGTTTGCTGTGACATCTCAGAGATAAACAGCACAAGGGTTTACATTGTTTCCACAATAACATCAGTCCTGTAAGGGCTGATGGCTGTGTACAATAAATCTCTGAAAATTTGGAACCTAATATAGCAGGAGGTGACATCAGACAAGGACTGAGAACAGCCTTGAAGGACCTGGCTGTGCAGTGCCACAGATGAACTGTATTGGCAGTTCAGCTCCAAGTGTCTAAGCTGGACTTGGAGACCACCACAGGTCCCTTCCAGACAGTACTTTTGGTGACTCTATGATCCCGTGGAAGGCTGACCTCAGTTACATAGTCCTGTCCTTCTAGGGAGTGCCAACAGGACACACATGGAAGCACACCTGGTACTGTGCTAATATTGTTGGGTTTGGGTCTGGGAGCTACTATCGTTGATTTGACAAGAGAGGGAACTCCCTTTGTCACTGCCAGAGAAATCCTCTTGAGGCCTTCCTGACTCTGGAAAGACCAGAAGAAATGTCAGGACTGCTTTTCATGACACATAGGCTAGATGTAGGCAGATACATGGTCATAATGGGCTCAAGAGTTTCAGGCTTCATATTTGGTTTCTGTACAGGACTTAACTCTGTTTTTGGACTACTTTGTGACCTGGAGATGCTGGGGAAGAATCACGTGGCACATTGCTGATAGTTGTACTGACAGATTTTAAAGAGCTAATAGTTGTTGAGTATTTTTGGGGATGCGCTTCAGTGTCACAGAGCATTATGAAGGGTAGATGTGTTGACAGAGACTAGTGCAGCATCACTTGGAAGTAGAAAAGCTCAATATCTGCCCACAGTGATGTGAATGTCATGGTTTAACCTCAGCTGGCAACCAAATATCACAGTCACTTGCTCACTTCATCTCCTAGATGGCTGGGGAGGAGAATCAGAAAAAAAGTTAAAAACTTGTGGGCTGAGATAAGAAGTTTGATAATTGAAACTAAGTAAAATGTAATACTAATAATTAAAATAACAACAACAAAAATTGTAATTAAAACAGAGAGAGAGAGACGTAAAACCACAAGAAAATGAAGTGATGCACAATACCACTACTCATCACCACTGACAGATACCTAGCCCCATTCCCAAGCAGTGATTGGCCCCTCCCAGCCAACTCTCCCCAGTTAATACACTGGGCATGATGTTCTATGGTGTGGAACATCCCTTTCGCCAGTTTGAGTCGGCTGTCCTGGCCATAATCCCTCTTGGCTTCTTGTGCACCTGCTTGCTGGCAGAGCACAAGGCACTGTGAAAAATCCTTGGCTTAGTGTGAGTATTGCTCAGCATAAGCTAAAACATCAGTGTGTTATCTATATTAATCTCATGCTAAATCCAAACCACTTCTTCTACTAGAAAGGAAATTAACTCAATTGCAACTAAAACCGGGACAGGGGGACAAATCATACGTGTGATTCACCCTCGGTCTTTTACTGAACATGGCAGGAGGGAGTGGTTGGTCCCTCGGTACAGCCAGGATCCTGAGAAGGCTGCCCGCAGCAGATCGTGTTCCAAGAGGTCTTTTTGCCCGCCATTATCAGGGTTATAGACTGGATGCTTATCAGCTGTTTGTGCAAGCTCATTAGTTTGGGCAAAGCCTGGATGAGTGACATGCGATTGCTCGCTGTGCCATGCAGGCTGGGCGCAGCAGGAGCATGAGCGAGGGAGGAGGCTGAGCGCAGCACACGTCCCCCTGCGCTTCAGCATGGCTGCATAAACCAGTTGGGTGCTGTGGCATTGCTTTCACCTTTCATATGTTTCTAGCTTGTTAAAATTATATCTTGGTAAGTACATGAAGTCACAGCAGATGGCAAAATCTGAAACGTTCTCTCCAACTCTTTAATTAGGTTTTCAGTTATCCCTTTATGAAAGGCATTCTGCAAGTGTCTGAAAGTATTGCAAGTATTTAAATAAGCTCCTGGAGCAACTTCTCAGAGCTGAAGTCGACATTGATATCTTTATGAAAGGCTTTCTTGGGTTTTCTCTGTTGTTTTTAACCTCCTGGGGAATGTTTTGATCTTGTTCAGATATCAGTTTGATACCTTTCCTTGATGTGGTGCTGGACACATCAAAACATTGGCCATGCCGAATGATCTGTATTCCTTAGCCCAGCAGCAGTGACGCATTTGGTTTGGGGATTGGTCAAAATGCAGTTGTGCCCAACAGAGCTGTGGACAGCACCATATTTACATACTGTATTTACCATCACTATCATGTTTACAGAATGTAGCAGCTCGCAGGCTCCTGTCCAGAGTTAAACTGACCGCATGTTTAAGTAGCAAGCTGAAAATAAACTGTAGTCGGGGGTGGTAGTGGTGCCTGTTAAAGTGTTTGACACTTTCTGTTATAATTGCATCCAAATGAGATTTTTTACTTAAACTTGGGAAGAGTTTTCTGGGAATGGCAAAAAGCTAAAAATCAGTAAGACAGTAGATACCACCACCCAAGTTTAGTCTTGAAAGCATCTGAACTCTGTCAGCTGAAATTCCACCCTTCTTTCTTTTTACCCAAGGTTTACTTGAGACACCAAATAGGGAAACTTTAAGTCCAGGAGGTTAAATTGTCTCCAAATTGTGAACAGCTGACAGGATATTGGTTAATAAGAGACAGTACTGGCCATGCCACCCATAGTTTCTGTGTAAGCATAGAAATACATGGACTACAGCAGGGTAGAATTAGCTGGTCTTTGATGGTGCTGTTCACATACAACCTGCATATGGTACCAGAATAGAAGTGGATTTAATGATCCATTGCATTAAAGGTATCAGAATAAACTCATTAAGTGATGCTCCTTTCATCTGATATGGCTCCATTAACATTTTACATGATGTGATGATATTTACCACATCATTACAACATCAGAGAATCCTTTCTTACCTGCTTTAAAAGCCATACATAGTCGACACCAAACATGAGCTGTTCACAATGCAAAGATCGTATTTCTAGGTACAGCTCAGTATTAATACTTTGTTAAAGCTAGGGAAGATGTGAATCATACTGTCCTAGGTTCTATGCATATAATTCAGAAAGTTATCAAAGCCTTAAATAATAAAAAATAATGTGCAAAACACAGGAGATCGCAAATGGATCTAATCCATAAATTAAGTAGCAGAGTAAGTTTATATTTACTTTCAAAAGTATTTCATTGGTGAGATTTTGAGGACAGCATTTTCTGTGCTAATTTAATCTTCTGTTGCACTTTATCTTTTTCTATGTTTCTCTAAGTGTGCTTTCAACAAAACCTCAGATTAGGAAGAAAATACAAAATGTTTTGTAACAACAAAAATACTTCCACAGAATAAGTATGATTGATAATTATATATTATATAATTATGTATGATATTTATTCAATAAGATTTTAAAAATATGTTATCCAGCTTTATTTAATTATTCCATCTGTCACAACTAAATATGAGCATTTTCTAAGATACTTTATGATCAGGGCTCAGTTAAGAACCATTCAGATCATCCTTTTTTGGGGAATATTAATTGCCATATTTGTATGGGGCTGTAGAAGGCATCTTGCTGTTTGGGCAATCAAGGGGTGCTTAAAGAGGAAATACATTTCTAGTCTGTAAATGGCAGCTAGGAGGAAAGGCAAGGAAAAGCATCAACAGGTAAAACAGCTGTTTTTATGAAAACCAAATGGGTATAAATTGGCTGTGAATAAATCGAGCTGGGAATTGGAGGGTGTTTATAATCTTTGGTTCTTAACCTTGTATGCTCTGAGAGAGAACTCAAACTGCATGGAAAAATTATTTGTTAAAACAGGAGTAGGAAACAGCTTTTTTCTTTCATGTGTCCATAGTTTTGTTATAATAGGAGCAGTGCTGAACACAAAAGAGCCTCTGCGATATGGTGACAACTTTCTGGAAGGAAATTGTCTGTGCACGCTGCAGACTAATCTTGCTCATTTTAGTCTGTAAAAGTAAATTTGATACTCCAAGGACAGATTTTGTTTTCTCTTTTCCCCCTTTTTTTCCCCTCCATATACCTGACTATTTTCTCAGTATTTGTTGCATTCTATTGCAAATGCCAATTTTTGGTTTAAATTCCAAAGTGACAGTAAAATCAGGGAAACAAAAGATGATTTTTGAGCTAAAGAACAGAGAAAAATGAGACCATACTAACTTGGTTCTTAATAATTGCAATACTGTAATATGGCATCTGCTCATCAAGTACCATTTATTGTTAAAAAAGCTTTCAGTGCAATTTATCAATTACTAAAATTACTAGACTAGTGACTTTAATAAACTTCTACTTAGTAACAAATCCAATAGGCATAAGTACTTTAAAGGTTTTTTAATTTTTTAAATTTTTATTTAATTTTATTTTATTTTGTTTTGTTTTGTTTTATTAATTTTGTTTAAAGGCGTTCACTGTTGTGGAATGCTGTTAATCTGCAGCTACAATTCTTTCTTGTGTCTCTGTTGTTGGTTGGTAATTGACCGATGTGAAAAATTAGGTAAGCTACTAATAAGTCAGTAAAAGTCTCTATTGCTAAACAAGAATTTGAATTTTTATATGGCTGTGCAGTTAGAGGTAATGTCTAATTGAAGAGTAATAAAAATGCAGTGTATGCAAATGGGTATATTTTCATTTATTATCAAACTTGGCATGAAGGGGTAATAAACAAATTAGAACTTTCAATTTAAAATGGAAGCAAGTTGGTTTAAGGCTTTTAAAAAAGGGCAGAGCTGTTCATTTCTCATGGGTCAGGTTGAAGAAGAATGGAGTGTGCTCTGTAGGATGGATGTAATTTTTAGTGTCCCTGTGCGGTGGCAGCGGGGGGTGAGGTGCGGGCAGCCCTGAGAGCAGCTGTGACCAGGCAGTCTCTGTCTGCCAGGGCTGCCCCTGGCTGTGCATGACAGGCAGGAGGGGTGGGCATGGGGGTTCTCACGCCAAACACATAACGCCGGAGGTCCCGAGGGAGGCAAGCCCGAGGCACGGCTGCAGCAGCCGCTGGTTGCTGCAAGCAGGCAGCGTGCCAGCACAGGGCCTCGTCGGGAAGAAACAGCCTGGCAGATGCCTTTTTTTTTCCCTTATTTTTCCTTTTTACCCATTCACCAAATATAATTTTAAATTATCTCTAATTATGCATTTGTCTGCTCAATTTTGGGAACTACGCGTGCTGGTACCCATAAGTGAATGCCTCTCGGCCTGATGTGTTCAAAAGTTAAGCTGTGGTTTCCAGATGCGTGTTCACATCTTTAACGAAGGTTTTCTTTTTGTGTTTGGTGCAGGGTCGTATCTGCAGAAAAGCTGGCAAATCAAAAAAGTCATTCAGTCGAAAGGAAGCTGAAGCAACATTTAAGAGTTTGGTGAAGACCCATGAAAAATATGGGTGGGTCACCCCTCCCGTCTCTGATGGCTGATGTTAGCAACCTGCACTTGACAAAAATGCTGAACAAAAGTACTGTGACATCTCCTCAGTGCTGTACACCGCCCATCCTTTTCTACTTCAGCTTCAGTTACATACCATGAATGTCAAGGAGACATCTAAGTTATTTATGAACAGATGTGTTTACAGAGGGAGAGGAAAAAAAATGTTGTGTAGGATTATATTTCAAGACTGGAGAACGGTCATCATTGAAGTCACTTGAGCGGATGCTGAGATTGCGTCATTTGCCCCCATACAGCCCACATTGTCTTCAGCTTCTTTCCATGACAGCAGCACCAAACAGCAGTACTGGAAAGTCTATCCATTACTGCTCAGTTCATTTAAATGTAAATGAAACAGTTAATATTTAATAGGGAAGCAGTGCATTGCAGGTACATGTTTGCTGTGCTGTTTATCTTTGTCTCCTAGCAGGTCAACATAACTTGAAGATTTGTCTTTATGTGGAACTGTGGTCTGCTGTGACTAAATTTAGACCTCATTTGTGCTCTATATATGACCTTTAATTCATAAATGAAACCAGAATTAAAATGCTGAAAGGTCCTAGTGTTGAAAAATTATTAAGTGGAATCACCCAACCGGTTACAATGTGCTCTCTGTGCTGATATTGTGATGTGCTGTTCAGAAATAAACCAGTGCAGTTAGCTGAAGGTTAGGTGGTTTTTAAAAACACATCCATGCCAGGGCTTAGAGGGGTTGGTTGGTTGGTGGTAGCAGAACGATTACCCTGCCGGTACCTTCTGCAGTAGCATGTGGCCTGTCAGTTCTTCAAAACAGCAAAACAAATGAGTGGAAATGGACAAAGTAACCTTAAAATTTTATCTGTTCAATTTTGAAATGATATACCAGTAACAGTAAAAATTTTCAAGTCAAATGGAACATGGTTTGTAAGATGATTTGCATGACTGGAATTTTTCTTTTTTATTTTCACTCAATAGGCATTGTACGTACTTAGAGCCCGGTATCTGAGAAAACCCACTGATGTATATAAATGTCCTATTATTTAATCATTAAAATTTAAGTTTTCTGGTAAACAAATTGAAAAAAAAAAAACTTTCTAAGGGACTCCATAAAAGCTGAAGGTAATGTTAAGAATGGTATAGAAAAGCATTAAAAAATGTGGATTCCGAATGGAAAATCGTATTGGACACGTGCTGAATAAAATCACCAGTATCGTTTCTGTTGCCTCAGGAATTCAATCATTTTGGCCAGCTCTTGTATTCAAAGTAATAGGTTTTCTGTTGTGAGATTCTAAGCACCATAGAGATGTATCTGTTGTGATGGTATTTTAATTGAAAGTAGGGCAGTATCGATTGTAAGACTGATTTGGAGGGGGAAAGCAGTGTGTGTTTGGAAGCACTTTCCATTATACGGCTAACACAAGAACAAATCGAAATGGTTGACCAGTTTCTGTTTGTATTACAGCAACACTGGAGACTATACAGAGAGCTTGGGGGTCTGGAGTTTGATTTAAAACTACACACAGCACAGAAGAACAAAAGGAGGACAATGGAGTTCAAACACAAGGGAAGAAGCAGCAGAGCAGATATTCTAGCAGTACTGATGCAAAAACACTGCTCAGTTAGGCTGTCGAGCTTTGTCAACTAGACACAGAGAAAAATAATCAAAGCCTTCACCAAAAGAAATATGCAGGTCAGAGCCACTCGGTTTTTTGGGCATACCTGTTCTTGCACTTCTGATCTCCATCAGTAGTCACTTCTTTTTCTCCTCTGATCATTTGTGGTGTGCCTTAACTCAGTTACAAAGAGAAATGCTTCGTACCACAAATCTGCCCAGATCTCACTGTCATTTATCTCACTCTGCTTTATCTTTAGAGACAATGCTATAATCGGTGTATATATGTATTTTTCCTCTCAAATTACATGTCAGTTCTGTGCTTCAAGCAGCAGAATGTGTCTTTTGAGTGAGGAATAACATTTCAAGTGATTCATTTATTCAATTTTTATAAATTGATTTTCTTTGCTCTCCCTTACGAAAGAGGAAACTGGTAGTATCAAAGTATTAGTTAAGTATCAAATAATTTGTAATCCTTAGCGGGACTCCCTGAGAACACCGAGAGTGATCTAGCACTGGAAAGCATAAGGTTTGTTATTTCCCTTCAGAAAAGCTCTTCTCTCATCCGCACAGTAAAATTATGTTAAAAACAGCATGAAGGTGTGGTAAGTCTTTGGGGGGGGGATTATTTCATTTTCTGCTGTTTTTTAACCTGTCTCTTTTTTTCTGTCAGTGGGTTATTTTAAATCTTCCTGAGAACCATATCTTTAATATTTAATTAAAGGGTTAGCTAAAAGGAACGTAGTGGGTGGATTGCTACCACTTCCCTCAAACCTACTTATTATGTGTCTTCTTAAGTGTGCTTTAAATAGTTAGAGCAAACATCATCGCTAAAAATCACAGTTACTTTCTGGCTGTAGGAGGTTCACTGCATCACTCAGCGTCTTGGAGCAGTAGGAGAGGCAAATCAAAAAATCTGGAGTGCTTTGAAGCTGTACCAGAAGGGGAGCAGAGTGCATGTGATGATAAGCTGCGGCAACAAATCGTGCGAGGAAGAAAGAAGGCAAAGTACACTGCATGAACTAGGGCAGGATAAAGTTCCTGCTGCACCAAAAATAATACTGCTGCTATTAAAGAGACGATGGCTTATGGCAGGAGCAGCCTATGCTGGGGGCATGCAGGAAAAAGGGGACAGCAGGGAGTGCAGAAGCTTTGTGCTTCTGAGCAGGGAGGGAGGGAGGGAGATGGATAGGAGAGTGGTTAATTAAGAGGTCTATAAAGGGAGTTGATCTATTTTAGGGAAAATTAGTTCATGGTTTTTGTCTAGCTGTATGCGAGACAGGTTCTGCTTTCTCTGCAACAGACAAGCCTAAAAGAAAAGTGAAGGAGAAAACTGGGAAAGATGTATGAGGGGAAGAAAAAGAGGAAGACCTGAGAAGAGAGAGAGAGAAAATTTGGGCTGGAGAAGATATAACTGGGCAGGTAAAACACAGGACAAATAAAAAGGCTGATAATGGAAGAGTATAAAATGAGGGAGACAGCACAGCATCAGAAAAAGCAGTTTAGGTAGGACGTACTGCAGGGACTGATTGCAGAGCTGCTCCAGGTACCCAAGATCCAATAATGTCCTTTTTGTTTGTATCCCAGAAACTGGGAGCTTCTTCCTTGTTCTATCCTTCTGGCAGCTGAGAAGAAGGATGTGAGGATTTGGAGCTATGTTGTGGAACTCAAATCAGGCTGTCACATCTCTTCTGTGACTGAGAAATAAACCCAAGCATCATTCCCAGATTCTAAATTCCAGGAGGCCAAAATGAAAACAGATTGGACAGTCATCTGCGTGGTCAAAGTTCCACAATATTGGTGAAGTGAGAGGATTTCTTTTGCAGACAGAAAACCTCAATATTCCACATATATCCAATCAAAAATCTCCTTAAGATTTCTTGTAAAATTAGCAGTCAGCACGGGTCCTTCAGCTCTCATTAGACCCATTTTATCAGGAACATTATTTTCCATCTGCTGTCCCCAGAACAGATGATTAATTTGAAACTATCATCTGGGGAGGTGTGAAGCTGTATTGGGAAGTTACTTCCTGACTTCTTTAGAATATATTCTTTTGGAGGATCTTCTCTGAGTCTGAAAATGCTACTTGAATGAATATAGGCATTGAGCAAAGCAAGCGTATGATAAAGGAAGAAAGCTGTCTCTGAATACCTAAATGCTGAAAGATTTCCACAAAGAACAGAACTAATGATTTATATGGGAATGGATTTCTGTGTCATTAGAAATTGGTCCTAAAAATTTAACAACCAAAACTTTAGCTGTCAAAGACCTCTTGAACTCATGTTGTTTTCTCTCCCAAACACAGAGTGTGTCCTTCATTCCAGTCTCCATCTCCTTCAGTCCTGAGCCCAGAGAAAGATCATAGATATGGTCTGTTAATTTGGTGCTATGGCACTGTATTAAAAAAAGAGACTTGTTTCATTATCCTTTTCCAAAGCAGTAAGATCCTAAAACAAAGCTTCTTGCATAAATAGCAGGGTTGGAACAAAGCCTTTCTAGTATGACAAATACATGTGATATGACAATGTAATATATATATTATATATACACTTTTAGAAAACTCATTTAGAAAGACATTGAGAGTCACAACTGACAAGTTGTGATGGCTGTGATGTCCAGTGCTCTGATGTGCAAGCACTTTCCATTCCACAGGAACTTGCAGTAGAGAGAAATCTCTTCTTGGTAGGCTGACTATACAGAGAAAAATACCTGGCTTTGAACTAACTGGTTTTGGAATTTAAATCTTTAATATAAATTAAATGGTTTTTCTTCTACACTTTTTAATTTTCCTTTTTTTTCAAGATTTTCAGGCACCCACATGGAGCCACAGTGTCTTCATCTTACACTGGCAGTATGACCAGTGTGGTTATTTATGTGACTCCCAATGAGGTGGTTGATTATGAACACACTTCTTATTGGAGAAGTTTTTAGAGGATAACTGGCTTCCAGCTGAATGCCTGGGTGTGGAGCTTGGCAGACATACTGAGGGTTTACTTGTCAGTGTAACGTAGGCAGATGTGATGCATGCATAGGCATCCCAAAGCTTAGCTGAAATTACATGGGGAAGCATTTGCATAGAGTCAGCGTGAAAAGTTTGTCTCTTCCATGCAGGAGGTAACTTCTGGTGAAGAAGGTTCCTCTCAAACTGTGCTATGATCTATACAATAGAATTAAGTAGGCCAACCTGCTGGTACAATATAATTTTCCAGTTATGTTTTCCCTCCCTGACAAGCACCAACTTAAATAGTCTGCTACAGACATCACATTTCAGAAGATGACAGTCAGTAGCGATGCTGAAATAAAACTCCTGGATATTATCTCCTCCAGCCTTCCCAGCACATTCCTGAGGGGAAGATGTAGCCCTATCTAAGTGAACAAGAGAGACGGAGAGGGCTGTGCGCATGCACAGAGAGCATGCACTGCCCTAGAAAGTGCCAGCTGTGGGATGAGGGGGGCAGCAAGCCTCTGAGTTTGCCTACACAATGTGCATCCTGTCTCGTTTTCAAATACTGACCTTGCAAACACTTTACAAACATTCATAGTACTTGGATTGAATCAAAAGTTTCAGTACACCTCTGACCCAAGTTCCTGCTTGCAGAGCAGATGGATTACTAAATATGCACTGTGGGTTTTCGTGTAAGTTAGCGACACAGTTAAAGTTTTGCTTTGCTGGCTCTGAAGAATAAAGTGACTGTCAAACTAGGTCTGAGCACAAATAGGTTGGAAGTGAGTCATCTGCTATTATCAGAACAGTTGCACTGTAGAGGTGGTTTCGTCCTTACATCAAAGGGTGGAGGTGAGGTATGGCAGGGAGAGTCACCGGTAGGGACACTGCAAGATGTTAAAAAGACACCCTGCCTCTGTCGTGTGTGTGTCCCACATTACTCACTATTTAATTGCATCCTCTTAAGTGTACATTGCTCTGCTTTGTAAATTTTACGCCCTTCAAAGTTTTACTGATATGCTAAGGGAACATTAAGTGAGTAGTGTAAATTTACATTAAAAGCCTTTGTTTTAATCTGAAAGCATGCAAATGCCATGCTGACGCCTGTCAAATTTCACCAGCAGCTTCCTCGAACAAGTCATGGACAAATCAGTGATGACGGTAGTTAACACAAAAATAGAACCTCTGTAATTTGGATGTTGACTTCGTCTTTTCGCTGATTGCTTTGTCTTTTGGTTTGACTGACTGCAGACGAGAACGTCAAGCTAACAGCAGTGGAACTGTCATAGTGTTTGTTTATTTATAACAGTTCCTTTTGTTCACGCTGCTAAATAAGGTGGCAATAAATATTCATTGCAGTTGTGTTTCACCAAATGGGAATTCAGAGATAACTCCTCACACCGTGAAAACTTTGCATTTTATACTCAGTGTTTGCCACCACACATAGCATTCATTATCTTTTGCTGTCAAATATTCTTGTATTTTCTTATTCAGTGACCTCCTGTGTTTTAAATTATTTGTGGTTTATTAACAGAAATATGTTAAGTATGCTGCAGGTCCTCTTGGCAAAAATCTGTGAAATGTAACTGAACCAAATCTAGTTGCCTGGGTGATTTAGAACAGTTCTTTACTTGCCATTTGCATTAGCAAGATCTGCAGACTTTTACTAAATATTCCTCAACAAAACCAAGACTACAATTCACAAAATCCATGCAGACATGGATTAGCATGTGGCTTGGAAAGGAAAGCAGACCATCCTTACAAGAAATTTAAACCATTTCTTCATTTATGCCAGCATCATTTAGTTCTGAAAATGCATGGTAACAATACAACATAAGTAATGCCTTACACTGGATAAGGTTTTAATTATTTGATTATTGCATAAATATAATTTTATAATGTATTAATAGAATTTATGATAATCCCAGAAAACTGGGATGAGTGATTGATATCCTGGAAGGCAGGGGCTCACATTCAGAGGGACTCAGAGAAGCTGAAGGAATGGGCTAACAGGAACTTCATGAAGTTTGACAGTGACAGGCATTAGACCCTGTGTTTGAGCCACCCAATGGACCAGGAGAGGCTGGGGCTGTCTGGCAGCTCTGCAGGAAAGAACTTGGAGTCCCGGGAAGACAGCAGATATACAAGGGATCAGCACTGCACCCCTGTCTCAATGAAGACCAGCCACACACTGGGTTGCACTGGCAAAGGCATTGCCAGCTGGCCAAGGAGCGAGATTCACTCACTTGTGAGTTGACATCTGGAGTACTATGTCCAGTTTTGGCCCCCCCCAGAGCATGGCATTTTTTGACAAATTGAAGGAGTGCCAGGAGGGTTCAGGGTCTGGAGCCTGTGATGTACGGGAAGAGGCTGAGAGGGCAGCTTCTGCTTAGACTGGGAATAGAAGGCTGAGAGGGCTTGCACTACCTAGAAAGCGATGACAGAGAAGATGCATGAAGCCGGTTCTCTGAGGTGAACAAAGAGCAAGAGGTAGTAGACACAAATTGCAGGAAGCAGGGTCCCAGCTGGATGAAGGGAAGAACCTTTTCCAACCACACGAGCAGGCAAGCACTAGAATAAGTTGCCCAGAAATAATGGAATCTCCACTGTGGGAGATTTCGGGGACTCAGCTGGATAATGCCCTGAGTAACCTGATCCAGCTTTGAAGTTAACTCTGCTTGAAGCAGGCATTTTGACTAGAGATCTCCGTAGGTCTTTTCCAAACGAAATCTTTCTATGATTCTGTTATATTATATGCATTATAAAATTCTGCTATTCAGATATTGGGAAAACAAACTTTATAGCCAAAAATATGCCTGATTCATGAAATTGCTAACCTCCAGAAAGTGTAAAGTGTCCCCTTCTAAGCACCCTGTGCTCTAACTTCACTGCATGGATGTCAGGGTATGAAGTTGTACAAACACCTGTTGAGGGTATCACTAATTCACACTAAAATTCTTGCATACCTACACCAGCTACCACTCCACTGTTACAAATATTTTCCATGTAAATGGGTGTTTTGAGAGAACCTTTAGTTCTGCTTTCCCTGAAAAACTTTAAGCTTAACAGGTTTGTCATGTTGTCTGTTTTCCTGCAATCCAAATTTGAAAAATACTTTGCTCAGTAGAAACCACGGAAAGCAAGGCTGGAGTTTACAGAGAGGATCTTCTGCAAAAAAGATCTCTAAATTATGGAAAGCAGGTTACTCCAACTGAAGATGTCTCGCAGTGCAAATCTTTCATGATTGCTGAGGTGAGCTATCCTTGAGTTCTTAGGGCCAAAGCCCCTGTTCTCAATAATGCCCCAGTTTTACCTCCTCCAAACATTCTGCAAGTTAACATCTGAGCAGAAAAGGATTTTGGTGACATTTCTGACAGGGACTTTTTCCTGTAATATGTCATATCGTAGAATCTTAGAATATTCTGAGTTGGAGTGGGCCCACCAGGATTATCAAGTCCAGCTCTTGGTCCTGCACAGGACACCCCAAGAGTCACACCACGTGCCTGACAGCGTTGTCCAAACGCCTCTTGAACTCTGTCAGGCTGGTGCTGTGACCACTTCCCTGGGGAGCTGTTCCAGACCCTGACCACCCTCTGGGTGAAGAATATTCTTCTAATATCCAACTTAAACTTCTCCTGACAACTTCATGCCATTCCCTTGGGTCCTGTCACTGGTGACCACAGAGAAGAGATCAGTGCCTGCCCTTACTCTCCCCCACACCAGGAAGTTGTAACTGCAATGAGGTCTCCCCTCAGTCTCCTCCAGGCTGAACAGACCAAGTGACCTCAGTGACCTCCTGGCTGCCAGGGCACTGCTGACTCATGTTCAACTTGCCATCGACCAGGACCCCCAGGACCCTTTCCATGGTGCTGCTTTCCAGCATTTCATTTCCCAGTCTGTGAACCTCCAGGGTTGTCCCATCCCAGGTGAAGAATACAGCACTTGACTTTGTTAAAATTCATACAGTTGGTGTTTGCCCATCTCTAATTTTTCAAGGTCACTCTGCAGGGCCTCTCTGCTCTTGAGGGAGTCCCTCCCAGTTTACAGTAGTTTGCAAACATTCTTAATGTTTCTTCAAGTCCTGCATCCAGGTCATGTCACAGTACAGCTCTGCTTTGCATTTAATGTCCACATTCTGCTGCACAACAGATCCCAATTTGGTCAATACATGAACTTCCCCTGTCCACCTCGTAGGGTCAAAGGCTCTACAGACAGTGTGAGGACCTGGCTCTACCTTTCCTTCCCTGCTTGTATGCTTTACATCACCACACCTGAATACGGAAGTCTTCTCTGATTTCACTTATTTTGACCCCATTTCTGAGATAAAGTTGTGTTGTCAAGTACCCCTCCCTTACAAGGGCCCTCAGAGCACTTGGAAAAACAAAGGGATGGAACAAAGGGCTCATGTATTCCAAGTGAGTAGCCCTAGAGCACAGCTGGTAACATTCCCACACTGAATAGTGCTGTAATTCAGCTCCCTTATCCTCTGTGTACCGAAAAATGGAGTCATACTGGAAGTGCCGTCAATCTGAATGTTAAGCGCTGCAAGAGCATTTCTGCTGCTCTCGGTGAGCACAAGAGGTGCCCAGCCTTTACAGAGCTCATGAAAACAAGGTGCATCTGTGCTGAGTCATTTTCCCCTCTCCTCCATCAACAAGCAGAAAAAATCTGACCCTCATCCTGATCTTCTGAATGGTTACTCCACAGGCACTCAGTTATTCATGATGTAATATATATATGTGTGTGTGTGTGTATATATGTGTATGTATTTTTATAGTTATGTATGTACATGTGTGTGTGTCTGTATATATATATATACACTCGTATATATATATATATACACACACATACATATATATATATATATATATATGTGTGTGTGTGTGTGTGTGTGTGTGAACCTTGAACCCAAATCAAGACCAAAGCTGCCTCTGGTCTGGCATTCTTTTGACCATAAAACCCATGAGGTTTTCAGACCTGGGGCATAACTGCATAGACATCTTCTCTAGGACTTGGGGTATAAATAACAACTTTAGGGCCACTTATGGTCTTCTTTCTATATTGGCGATAATAAATTTAAAGGTTCCTGCCCACTAGAAGGGATCTGAAGAGTTCAAGTATTTAGTGACATGAATTTCACTGGGAGATGGCATGATCCATCCATTGCTAGCTGCAGTTATTTACAGCTCATGCACCAGCTCTCAAAAAGCAACAGCTGGATGCTGCCCATAATACCCATGGTAAATTCTTTATGGAAAAAGCATAAATTTAACTAGACAAACCAGGGTACAAGTGGTGAGTATCCACCATGGTGAAGGTCGTAAAGGAGGAGGCAGAAACAGCCTTTCCCAGTACACCTAATTGACTGTGTTCTTGAAAGAGCTTACAGGTTCATTGGAAGGAAAAGAACCAGGAGATATTGCAGCCTCCTTGTGGTGGTTTTACTTGGCTCAGTTTTTGCTAGTGGGTAGGGAGGGGCACAAAGATGGCTCCTGTGTGTCCTGTGCGAAGGTTCTGGACGTTTTTCACCCTGTCCAGCAGAGCCACTCTCTGATGGCTCTGAAGATGATGGACATGCTGCTGGCCAAACCTGGGCCAATTAGAGATGTTAGTTACGCCTTTGTGAAAACATATTTAAGAAGAAATCAAAACAATGGGTGCACGCACTTCTTTTTAGCCAGAGGAGGAGGAGGAGGTGAAAATATGTGAGGGAAAACCACATGGAGACACCAAGGTCAGTGGAGAAGGTGGGGGAGGAGGTGCTCCAGGCGCCGGAGCTGAAAACCCTCTGCTGGCTGTGGTGAAGACCATGGGGGAGCAGGTGGTCCCCCTGCAGCCCATGGAGTCCAGGGGGGTGCAGAGATCCACCCACAGCCCGTGGGGAGGTGCCCACGCCAGAGGAGCAGGTGGATGCCTGGAGGAAGCTGTGATCCAGTGGGAGTCCCAGCAGAGACTGAGAGTTGCAAAGGCTGTGGACGAGAGAGAAAGGCCTTGGCCCCGGGATGGAAACAGCCTGGCCTCGGCTCGGGAGCCTGCACCCCATGGACAAGCACTCGTGTTTGCAGCAGATTTCGGCCGGGCTGCTGCTCGTGAGATTGGACCCACGCCAAAGAAGTTCTCAGAGGACTGTCTCTCGTGGGAGGGACCCCATGGCTGAGTAGAGGACTCTTCTCCCTGGTGGACTGACCCTGACCAAAGGGAAACCCCCATACCCTGCCCCACCCCGGAGCTGTTGGTTGTGTGAAAGAGGGAGGGGGGTGAGCTGAGAAATGGTGTCTTAAGAGGGAGAGGGGTGAGCAGAGAAACAGTGTTTGTAGCAGAAGAATTGTGGTGATGGACTGACTAAGGAAAAACCCCATACCCTGCCCCCCACCCGGAGCTGTTGGTTGTGTGAAGGAGGGAGGGGGTGAGCTGAGGAACAGTGTCTTAAGAGGGAAGGGGGGTGAGTAAAGAAATGGTGTCTTAAAAGCTTATTTTTACCTCTCATTTATCCTCCGACTCTGTTAGGTTAATAAATCACTTTGCAACTTAAGTCTCTCACCTGTTTGCTCATGTTTTTCGTGCGTCCCCTCCCCATCACTGCCTCATCTCAACTCATGAGTCCAGTGTGTTTGTGTTAGTTTGATTCCTCTCCTCTGCGTAAATGCAGCAGGAGAGAGCATAGAAAGCAGACGTCGTAGGTCCCTGGCATTTGGCCAGGGTCAAACCTCGACACTCCTGAAAGAGAAACTTCAGTTTATGTTGTTGGTTTCTCTTGAAATCTTATTTTAACAGAGAAGAACATTAATTCCTGCCAGTAAACAAAGCCAAAGAGGGAAAGATGAGAAGTCAGGAGTTGCCTAGATATTTGAAAGATGACCAGAAAATTCTTCTTTATACCTCTTTGTCCTGCATAACTTCACATGCCTTGAGCAACTATTCAATTAAATATGCTTTTCCACCCTCCCAGCATTTTCCCAAGTGATTTGGGGTAAATGTGGATTGTAATCAAGGGGTTCTGTCAGTGACACCTTCATGGGCCAGTACAGACAGACCCCTTTTAAATGTAAAAGTGCTGGTAGGAGGGAGAGCACTCACAAATGGTAGTGTATTCCCTCCATCCTCAGGTAGCAGGCACTTGTAACTTCAGAGCTATACTTGATTTGATATGTTTTTAGGTGAGTTTTGTGCAATGTACCAGCTGGAATGAGAGTGGAAAGTTGTCCTTAAAAAGTAAATTGAGGGGTGTGTTTAGCTTAATGACCACAGAGAATCATGCTACAGCCTTTGCGTGGCTTCAGGTTATTATCTGCTGGATCGGAGCAATTCTGGCAGCCATCCCCTCTTCAAGCTAAATGCATGAATCTGAGAGTAGAGAGCCCTGGTTTATAACAAGGTCATCTCATCTCTGTCACTGAAATTAGTTTCAAGAAATAGATTCTTTCTTCAGGACACTTTGTCAAGTGATCTGAGATTTTGCCACATGACATGTAACAAGAGCTCTAATATAATAAAGAAATTGGAGCAGCGTTTTGATCTCCCAATACCGACATCCCTTTGTCCTCTAATGCTGATGCTCTTAAACAAATGAGGAAAGCTTAAGAATACTCATTAACTCATGAAAGTAAACAGCTGGCATATCCAGCTTAAACTGACGTGGGCAAAGCAAAGAAGGTTTTTTTAACATTTGGCCAGATTTTTCTCTTCATAAGCAGAAACTAGTAAAAGGATAGGACTTCCCTGTTTCCAACAAAAAAAAAATATCTTCAAAGGATCCTTAGCAATCTCCTTGACTGCTTATGGAGGCTAGGTTTACACTAAGGGCAAAAAATCTCTTTTAAACAGACGCCCCTGCCAGTATGCATTGCTTCCCACTTCACAGACCTGTCCTGCCCCTGGTTCCCTGATGGACTGCCAAACCAGGAATACCATTGCTCAGTACATGACAACACTGGCAAAGTTTAATCAGCATCAGTAATGTGAAGAGATTATCCTCTGTGACTCAAGCAACTAGTCAAAATGTAATACATTGCAGAAATTATTTCAATTAAATTACATTTTTCAATCTGGAAGAGAAGTATTTAGTTATCTTTGATGGAATCCACCCTCTTGTAAGAAAACACAAAGTCTTAGCTTCTCCATCTAAGAGGGAAATAAGCAATAGGAGACTGCTTCTTATTTCAAAGCTCCTCTACCAGAGAGCTCTCTGTCTACAGGCTACCTATGGAAAAGATAGATTTTTTTTTCCTTCCCATTTTTTTTTTCCTTCTCTAAATGAATCACCTGCTGGTGCCTAAGGATAAACCTACCAGATTCCTTGTGCTGAGGTAGAAATGGAGGGAGAAGAGTAGAGCGGGGTAAGGGAGAAGAAAGAAAAGCAAAGCTAACACAGACCAACCTGCAAAGATGTTCCTGATCTTGTCAAAGGGATCAAATTTAAAGGACCAGCTACAAGAAAGTGGATTGAGCTGAGACAGACAACCACCCTCATGTCACTCTTTCTGCACTCTCTCTTGTTGTCACCCTCTATCAGTAAGGCAAACGTGCATGAAAAGGACTCACACAATTAAATTTCAGTTCCCAGGAAATACCTTTCTGCATCCATTCCTTCCTTCCTTCCTGAGCAACATAACACTTTGCATTGAACCCGAGAAATCATTTTAAAGGAAGCTTCACCTTTTCAGAGACAAAAGTAATCAACATCCCCACCCCCCAAAAGAGAAAAAAGCCCCATGCATTTTATCAGCACTAGTCACAAGCATGCTTTGTACTCAAAAAAAACCAAAACCTTTAATTCAATGTAAAGGGACCCAGCTATTTCGGAAAGTGGAAAGTGGCCTTATGGGAATTGACAAATTCCTGTCAATTTCAGTGTGATCTGTGTGTCATTGTAAAGACATGATAGCTTCTCCAGATTGCTCCAAATGCCACAGCACTGGGTGTTGCATTGAGGGACAACAGAAAGCACCAGCATTGCCTCAGAGCCATGCATACCCTTAGGGAGCAACTGAAAAGGATGGTAATCACAGAATCACAGGATAAGGTCTATTGGAACAGACTTTTAAAGGTTAGCTAGTCCAAGACCCTGGCAATGATCAGGGTCATCTTCAACTTGATCACGTTGGTCAAAGTCCAGCCTGACCTTTGGTGTTTCCAGGGATGGGGTGTCCACAGTTTCTCTGGGCAGCCTGTGCCTGTTTCACTACCCTCATCACAAAAAAATTTCTTCCTTGTGTCTGAATCGACCCTCTTTCTGTTTGAAGCTATTCCCCCTTGTCCTATCACTTCATGCTCTTTTGTAAAGTCCCTCCCCAGCTTTCTTGTTGGCCCACTTCAGGTACTGGAAGGCTTCTATGAGGTCTTCCTGGAGTCTTCTCCAGGCTGAACCACAAACCTCTCAGCCTTTCCTCACAGGAGAGGTGCTCCATCCCTCTGATCATCTTGGTTGCCTCCTCTGGACTCACTCTGACAGGTCAATGTCCATCCTGTACTGGGACCCCAGAGCTGGATGCAGCTCTGCAGGTGGGGTCTCACCAGAGCAGAAGGGCAGAATCCCCTCCCTTGCCCTGCTGCCCACGCTGCTTTGGATGCAGCCCAGGACACGTCTGGCTTTCTGGGCAGCGAGGGCACGTTGCTGGGTCATGTCCATCTTTAAATTCATCAAAACTTCTCAGTTTGCATTTAGAACTTTGATTTGGTCTATTATTGCACCTGATCCCTCTGCTCAAAGCTGATGGAAAAGGAATCTTAGTTTTCACATTGTTACATGTGGGGCAGCTTTGGCTATTTGGTAACTTTATGGCCAGGATATTTGAAGGCTCAGAACATGCTCTACGCAAACATACAGGCTTTTCCTAAAGAATGCCTAATGACATTTATATATTGTATCTTAAAATCTTTCAATATTACTTGCAAATTCCAGTCTGTGTTTGTGACATGCAATAAAAACGACTGGTTTATGTTGTGCAAGATTTGAAAGAGACATCTGGTTTGTATTTTTGATGTAATATAGAAATGTTGAGATCAGTACAAATTAATTGTCCAGCTGGATGAGAAAGTCATCTAATTCTGAGTCCTGATGGCTCAGAGGGAAGAGTCAGAATCTTATCCTGGGGATCAGAATTATTTAGGTTGGAATGAACATGATCTCATTCAACCCTTTGCTCCAAAAAAGATCATCTGAGACACTAGATCAGATTGCTCAGGGCATTTTCCTCCTGAATTCCAAATATCTCAAAAGGTGGGCACTTTGCCACCCCTCTGGGTAGCCTCTTCCCGTGCTTAGTTACCTCTGGGAGTTTCCCCTTTTCCTCATCTCCAATTAGTAGCATGGGTGCTGGCTCTTGTCTTCTTTATGAGAACCTCTGAGAGCAGACTGCTTTTGTGAGAAGTGCATAGAACCAGTTCAAAAAGAAAGAGAAGAACGGTTTCATTTCCCCAGTTTGTATCTCAAGGTGACATTTCAGTGTTCTATCCTTCTGGAGTCTCCCACCAAGCAGGGGTCTCCCATGAGCTGCCTTCAGCAGTGCCCAAATTTCACCACCATGTTGGTATTCTCCACCTAAAATTCACAAGTATGAAGAGTTTTATCTTCTCCTTCCACTTCTTTCCATTATATTGTCTATGGAGGTCCATTTGGCATGGAATCCTCCATTTACTTGTCTCAGGTTCTTTTTCATTCAACTTGCCTTGTAATTGTCTCAGGTTTTAACTAAAACAAATAGTCCTGTAATCTCCAAAAATTTTGCTGACTCACTGTTCACATCCCCTTTCCAAATGTCCACATATTAAATATGTTTTGCAGCTCAACTGTTGAAACTTAATGTTTTTAAACATTTTGATGTTTCTAATCTCTTGCCCCGCTGAAAACTGATTTCTCAGTACTACTCTGCTTGTTCTATCATGGCCAGATTTGTACTCATAAGAAAATTCTATATTTTTATAGCTGCTAAGAAAGGACTTCCTGAAAGGTTTTTAAATGATTGATTGCATTATGCTGTCCTTTATATATTTTTAAAATTATTATTATTTTTATTTTTTGTTTCAAATGATCAGTTAAACTTGTTTTCCAGCTGCAAGCAGAAGGTTTACTGGCTCTTTATTCTGAGGATCACCCAGAAAACTTAGTTTTTTTTAATTTGGAAAATTAAAAAAGAAAAAAAAAAACAGAACAAAACAGACACTCAGCATTTTGTGTCTCCTTAATCTTCTAGCACAAAATCAGGATTTAGGGAGAAATTATTGTCTAATATTTAATAGATAGTATTTTATATATTATGTAATATTATTTATATATATAGATTGTATAATATAATATTA
>VZTX01007048.1:0-12922 GCA_013400915.1 Pardalotus punctatus | reverse complement strand
GAAGGCAAAGTAAGGCAAGGAAGGGGTAAAAAATGGAAGCCAATGAAAGGCGAATAGCTTGCATTGCCCTGCATGCCCATCCCCCACCTTGACCTACCCCTTTCTTCCCTGCCCTTGCCTTGCCTACCCCTCCTTAGGTTTGCCCAGCCTTGCCTACCCCAACCTTGCATTCCCTTACTGAACCCTCAGTGTCCTTCCTTCCCTCTTCCTACCACTCCATATCCTTGTTCAGCCATCCCCACCTTGACTTCCCTACCCCTTTTCTCCTGGCCTAGCCTAGACTGCTCCTTCTTTGACTCACCTTGGCTTGCCTGCCCTAACCCTGCATTGCCTCTACAAACACATCCGTGTCCTTCCCTTGCCCCTCGTACCACTCCTTTGTGTTGTATTGCTTTGCTCACCCATCACCCACCTTAACTTTCCTACTGTTTTTATCCTGTCCCACCACTCTTGCCGACCACTCCCTTGCCTTGCTTCGCTTCCCCTCAGTGCTCTTGCCTTGCCTTCCCTACCTCTCCCTTGACTTGCCTAGAATTGCCTACACTTTGATTACATTGCCTTCACCTGCAGGGAAGGCAAGGCAAAGCAAAACAAGGGAGTGGTGG
Source organism: Pardalotus punctatus (assembly GCA_013400915.1). Taxonomy (NCBI): domain Eukaryota; kingdom Metazoa; phylum Chordata; class Aves; order Passeriformes; family Pardalotidae; genus Pardalotus; species Pardalotus punctatus. The sequence continues at coordinate 12,317 of VZTX01007048.1, read as the reverse complement.
GCAAGGCAGGGCAGGGCAAGGGAGACATAGACAAAGGAAGGCAAAGTAATGGTAGGCTGGGCAAAGCTGGGCAATGCGACTGAAGGCAAGACAAGGCCAAGTCACCCAGAGTGTTTTTCCTTGGGAAGCAAAGGATGTAGTTCCAGTGTTGGTGGAGCAGATGTTAAGGTACCATGGGGAGGTACAGCCCAGCAAGACATTTCTGTCCTTGGTCCCTTTTGTGTCAGAGCAATTGCTGGGCATATGCAATACTGGAGGTGGTATCCCAATTCAACTTGGTAAGTTCCTGAATGAGAATGGCAATGCTTTTTCATGGGAAGGAAAGGACGTAGCCCCAGTGTTGGACGTGCAGATGGGAAACTGCCTAGTGGAGGTCAAGGGTGGCAGCAACTTTCTGTCCTGGCATATTTGGTGTGGAAGCACTGCCTCAATTTGTACAGTTATGGAGTTGATATCCATATTTTGAAGGTGGTCTTCTGAAAGAGTCAATTTGGTATGTGATTTCCACTTCTCAGAGGTAGCCCTCCAAAATTTTTGGCAGTCCATTTATTTTGGACAAGATAACCAGCTATGCTCAGATTTGGTGTGCAGCTGATAAGAGTGCCCAGGGGCAGGTAATGCTCAGTTACAGTGTTCTGGCACCTTTGTATGGGATCAGTTCCCAGATGTTTTGGAGGAGGGGATCCCATTTCTTTGGAGATAGGCTTGTAGTTCCTTTCTTTGGCAAAGAAACTGTCATTGTTGAGACGGACACAACACATAAAGATTCACCACAACAGCTTCCGGTCAAAGAAAGGAACTTCACTTTATTTTACAAGACCTATTTTATACTATTTTCTAACATTCATGTCACACATTCATTGGCTCTCAAATCACCACTCTACAATGTCATTGGCTACCTATAGTTAGAACACCACCTTGCAATAACACCAGCTGCAAATACCTTTAATATCTTTTTTTAGAATTCCTACTTGTTTTGAACTTGTTTTGAGCTAGAATCGATGCCTGAGAACTGAGGCAAACTAACAGTTCTCACTGCAAGCTAGCAGTTCCCAAAGCTAGCAGTTCTCACAGAGACCACTTTTGGATGTACATAATTGAGTGGTCTTAGTGAACTTAATTGCTTTTCCTAGTAGGCAGTTCTCTGGTTAGAGCCGTTGAACTGTCAGCGGGAATGCAAACGCCAAGCTGTTGAGCTTTTTGTCCTGGGACCTTTAGAGTGTGAGCAGTCCCTGGTGTGGTTCCGTTTGGATGCTGACTCTGAGACTGAAGGCTTAGGATGGTACCCAGAGCTGAGAAGGAGAGTGCAGAGGCCAGGCTGTGTGGTGCAGTTCGCTGGGTGTAGCTGAAGTTCTAGGCAGCAAGAACTTTTTCAGCTGGCACTTTGGTAAGCTCTGTTTTGGCCAGATATTTTCAAGTTTGTAGCCAGACTCTGTGAGAATGAGAAGATTTATTATGGCAAAGGAGTTTGTGTTGCCGTTTGAGTGTGGTGCAAATAAGGGTTTGCACTTGGAAGGGGAAGATCAGAGCATCTTTTTGTGCTGACACAGCTGATTTGAGAGCAGAGACGTTTCCAGCTTGGCTCTGCCCTTGGGGTGGTTTCGAGCTGGGCTCTGGACGTTTCCTTCTTTTGCAAGTCGACAGCGCCATGGTGTGGTTGTTTCCATGAGCGCTGGCAGTGCCCAGGAAAAAGCCAAGTGGCCCGGCCCCATTTGTGTGCGAGCAGTTGGTGTAAGAGCTCCGTTGTGGATCCTGGCTCTTGGTGACTGAAATAATGTGATCTTACATAGAACTGCAAAGGAAGATGAATTGTATCATTGTTGGCTGTGCTTATAAGGCTGCAAAAGAAAAGCGAATTCCAGCATGGCCTGTTCCTTCCAAAACCTTCTCTGTGGGACCAGCGGCTGAACGTTCACAGGTTTCTAACTGGACTCTGAGACTGAAAGTGCATGAGGGCCCATAGAGCTGAGCGCACAGACCTATGTGCGCTGCACTTTATATGCTGCGAGGGGAAAGTGGAGGGCCAGTGCTTCCTTTTTGTTCTAGGACCTTTGGTATGGGAGCAATTGCTGGACATAGTGAGTTTCACAGCTGGGCTCTGCAAGAGTGAAAGAATGCAGTGGTACCTGAAGCTGAGCAGGGAAGTGCATAACTCCCAGAGGGTGTGTTGCTTTTCACAGGATGTGACTTAAATGTAAAGACAGCAAGAGGTTGCTGAGCAGGCACCTTTTGTGACCAATATTTCTAATTGATACATTTAGTTTATGCTCAGGAGCTCTGCATGATTGAAAGAAAGAATGTGTTAGTACAGTGAGTTTGAAAGGAAAGCTCATAGCTGTGGTTCACATGGTATTGTTGATATCCTTCAAAGAGAATGTGAAACCCAGCAACCGTTTTCTCCTCTTTTGTTTCCCGATTAAAATTATGGAGCTGGGCTCAGCAAGAGACCAAAACTGTAAAGGTGCTTTCTGCATGCAGCTGAAGGAAAAGAAGGTAACACCAGTGTGAGTTGTGCAGCTTAAGGCTGCATAGGAAAAGTGATGCCCAGCACTGTCTCTTTTGTTCTAGTATTTTTTTAAGGCAGCAGATCATGAAAGTCTCTATGCAAGACTCAGAGGATTCAACATGCAGCTTAGAAGAAACTTCACTTCCATTTGAAACCCTTCATTCTCACCACAATCGGGGCAAAATGAATTCCATGTCAGGAAGGAAACAGTTGCTAGATTAATCCTTCTCCTCGCAGCTTTGCACCTATGCACCACAGTATCAGTCTCCATGTGTTCCTTCTCAGGCATTTGTACAGTCACATTCGAAGCCTAGGGACAGAATAGCCAAAATCCAGCCAAAAGTTTGTTCACAATCAGGGTCAGCTGAGAACGCTCCTGCTGGCTCAAGACATTAACTTGCACCTGTTGAACTGTGTCACACTCCCTGCAGAGATGCACTTTGCCTCAAGCTTTGTGTACCATCTGAGTCTTTCACAGATCCCAAACACCTCAAAATGTCCAGCAGCTGCTCCCACAAAAAAGGCTCTAGAAAAAGCCAGTGCTGGTCTGCACCTTCCCCTTGCTGCATGTAAACCACACCAAACTCACCAGTGCACTCTGTACGTTCCCTCTCAGCTACATCTGCCATAACATTTTCTGAATCTTGGAGTTTAAAACTAAGCAGAATTGTTTCCTTGTAGAGTTTGGACAGCAATATGTACCAGCTCAGGTAGTTTTCATGACCTTTCCCCTAATGATTGATAACTGGAATTTGGAAGGCAGTTGAGTCGCAGTGACGCTCTTCTTGCAGCCTTTAAACTGCATACACGACCCTGGTGTTTTGCAGGTTCATTCTCAGCCTTATGTAGCATCACCCACTTTCATTCTCCTAGAGCTGGAAATATCCATCTACTTCTTGCACAGTACACTGTGCCAGCACAGAAGCAGTCCAGTGCCAGTGCTATGCACTTTCTTTCTCAGCTCTATGTACCATCACATTCTGTCACTGTTGTAGTCTAAATCTAAACCAAAAAGTTTTTGGCTCCATCTCACATGGATAAATGTGCCAGGACAAGAAGCCTGCTTAGACCATGCTCCTTAGTGTGGAAACTTTTATTGGGACCACAATCAAAGGTCAGTCCTCTTTCCTTTACAGCCTGTAAGCTGCTGTCACATTATAGTGCTCTGCACATTCCTTCTCAGCCATAAGGATCCTCATGCACTTTACAGCCTCACAATAACCAAAGGTCCTGATCTACCTCTTGCACTGAAAATGTGCCAAGACAAAATCGGTTTCTTGTTTAACCCTTGCAGCATGCTTTCAAAAACACACCACACACCAAGGCTATACACATTCCTCTAAAGCTCAATGCAACATCATTATTTTTCACTCTCTCAGATCCCAAGTTCAAACCCTTGGAGGTGATCCCATAAAAAAGGTCCAAGAACAAAAATCCAGCACTGCCCTTCATGTTCTCCTTGGAGCATATAAAACACACTAGAACCACATTGGTGCAATTCACTTTGCTGCTCAGCTCTATGTACCATAACATTCTCTCAAGCTCATAGAGTGCAAAGCAGAACTGAACACTTTCAAGCTACAACTTGCTCAGAAAAATGTGCAAGACACAGAGCTTTTGCTGACCTTTCTTTTGCTGACATTTGAAAACTTTCATTTGCACCACATACATGTGCCTCTTTCTTTCCCCTTACAACCTACCTCTGTCTCTCTGGGGGGCTTTGGAGGCACAGGAGGGACCATTGGGGGTGAGGGGAAGAGCACCAGATGAAGCAGGAGATTTGGAGGGGAGGACACAGGGACACCCCAAAAAGCCTCCAAAATAGTACCTCGGCCCTCCCCAAACCAACTCAACTTCAGCCCCAGAATGGTTTCAAAGTGCCCCAAAACATCCATGGGTCACAATGGCCCCTTGGTTCCATGTGACCCTGCAGTGTCACAATTGACCCTCAGTTCCATGAGGTTCTGTGGTGTCACAGTGGAGCCTGGGTTCCAAGAAGTTCCACAGCATCACAAAGGTCTCCTGGGTCCTGCAGGGTCACAACACATGGGTTCTATGTGGCCCCACTGTGTCACAATGGACCCTGGCTTCCAGGAGCCCCCGCAGTATCCCAGTGGCCCCTTGGCTGCAGGAGTGGGTGCCTGGGATCTAATGCCAGCCCAGTAGCTGGAGGAGAGGCCGCAGGGACAACATGCAAAGAGTGCCATGACCCCTTTTTCCCTCATGCTTAGCCCAGCCCAGCCCCATCCCACGCCTGTCCCCGTCCCTGCCACACCCTTGGCATGTAACGCCCCCGAGTCCTTACCTGTGCACGTGACACATGGGGTGTCCCCACAAATTTCTCCCACTCTGATGACGCTGGCAGACACATGAGGGGCTGGCTCAGGTGTTTACTGTCCACCTGCATCCCATGATGGAGCAGGAAATCCACCTGCAGACCATGAGGGTCCATGATGGAGCTGAGATCCACCTGCAACCTGTGCAGGATCCCACACTGGAGCGGATCAATTCCCAAAGGAAGCCCCGAGCCTGTGGGAAGCCTGTGCTGGAGCACAATCCTGGCAGGACCTGTGGAAGCCTGGAGAGAGGAACCCACCTGGAGCAGGTTCCTGGTAGGATTTAGGATCGCATAGGGTCCCACAAGAGTCTCCTTGGTTTGATGAGGCCCTGCAGTGTCACAATGGCCTGTTACCAAAAATGTGGTAAAATAAAAAACTTAACACCAATGTAGCATGAAGAAGCAGGCATTCTTTATTACGCTGGATGCACAGGGGGGTAGCTCCTCGTAAAATCATGCATGTTGAGTACAGGAAGGTTTTTGTTTATATACTGTATTTTACATATGGATTGTCCCAGAATAAACATAAAGATGATAATCATTTCCCTGAAATCATTGACATGTTTTCTCTCCCTTTTAACCATGTGCTCTTCTGTCCTGGGGGTCTCTTTGGTGGTCGAAGACCCCAGTGTTCCAGTCGAGTCAAGTTGGAAGGGCACTGTGGTTGGTGAATTTCCAGTTCTCCTTCTTACACAATGGGCATTGAGCAGTTCCATAGGCCAGTGGGTTTTGGGGAACAGGTATTGTGTTAGCTCACCACGTGTAGACGATTTATCATCTGGTAACATCCCCTCCTTTGAGGCTTGTGAAGCTTCTCTTCTTCCCAAGCCTTCCGAAGCCTCACTTTGTGTTTTTACTTATAGATTAAGTTCGTCATGTTGCATTAGCTCATGATACTGGTGTCACCTGCACATGTAGGACTGAGGCCAGGGTGTTTCCTGCCACGAGTGTGGAAGGGACAGGGTCAGGTGTGGGGATAGAATGGGCCATTGGACTGTCTGCATGGTGTCCCTGTGGCCTCTCCTCAACTGCTGAGGGTGCAGGAGCTCTGAGCCACCCACTCCTGCAGCCAAGGAGCCACTGGGACACTGCGGGGGCTCATGGAAGCCTGGGGCCACTGTGACACAGCAGAATCAAGGAGACCACTATGACACTATGGAACCTCATGGAAGAAAGGGGCCATTGTGACACAGTGGGGCCACATGGAGCCAAGGGCCCACAGTAAGACATTGTAGCACAGCAGGGCTGCATGGAGCTCATGGTCCATTGTGACACCAAGGAACCTCATGGAACCAAGGGGGTCATTGTGACTGTCATGTGGAAAGGGGAGGCTTCTCTACCCCATAGTGTGAAGAGATTTACTCAACACTTAGTATTTGATTTGTCTGTCAGTGTCCCAGGAAAGCCGAGACGCTCGTGCCTGAGCAGTCTGTCAGCGTCCCCTTAGGGGAACCCTTCACTGAGCAGTCCTGCTGCATCGGGGGGTGTTGGACTGACTTAGTCAGGGAAACACCAACAGCGTAAGGGAGACCCCTCAGCAGTTTCCCCTTTATTAGAGAGTGTTCCCTGCTGCCAGCGACTGCCAGCTCCCAGGAAGGACTCACACTGACAGTTTTTGGAATAACACCTTTTATTACTATAAAATCGTGACAGGTTAAGGTTCAAGGATTGTCAGTGATAGTATCAGGCTGTAAAAACATACTCAAAGGACTACAGAGATAAGCTCTAATCCCCAATAAAATAATTCATGTGCATGAAGTATGNGAGATTTCACCACAGCTGCTGGCTCAGCATCAGGACATCTTCCCCTGTCTCCCCTGGCTGACAGGTGCTATGTGGTTTATCAGCTGCAAAGTACCACTGAGTTCCTTTCCCTGCAAGGATTCCCACAGAGCCCGGCTGCGGTGTCTCCACTCTGCTCCACCCTCCGTTCCATCCCCCTTAGCAGGAGTGTGCGTGGGGAATCATTGTGGGGTAGGTTTCAAGTCCTGCCAACCGCATTCCATCCAGGGAGCAGCAACCGTGATTCACCCTATAATTTCCATACTGTTATAACTCCTGTTAGGATGCCAATAGAACTCCTGTTTTCTCTAATTGTACCCCCAGGTACCTGTCCACAGGGTCCCCAGTCCTTTCTCCACAGCAGGTTTCATCAATGGGAAGTTTACAGACGGAGTGATGAGGAGCAAAGCTCTATGTGCAGCATTTGGTTAAGGAGCAGTGAAGTGCCAGGAACAGAGCCCCTTTGGAACACAGTATTTCCATCTCTGTGCTGCTGCTGTCCCCCTGCCCCCTGGGCACCAGGAGCCCCGAGTGCCAGTGCCAGGGCAGCGCTGCTGATGCAGAGCCACTCCCAGCTCTGGGCCAGGCAGGGACACGCTGGGAGGGCAAGAGGGAGCAGGGCAGTGGGAGCAGGGCAGCACCCCCAGTGAGACTGGAAACAGTGCCTGGGAACCGCCACGAGAATGGCCTGGGGATCTGCCTGGGAACCACCTGGGAACCCAACCAGGGAAACCACCCCAGGAACATCCCTAAAACTGCCCAGGAACCTGCCTGGAAATCTGCCCAGGAACCTCCCCCAGGAGTCACCGTAAAATTGCCTGGGAACCCATCCCAGGAACAGGCCAGGAACCACATGGGAACCCACCCAGGGAACTGTCCCAGGAACCTCCTTAAAACTGTCCAGAAACCACCCAGGGACCTGTCTGGGAAACCCCAGCAGGAACCACCTGGGAACCTACCCAGGAACCCCTCCCAGGAGCTGCCCTAAAATTGCCCTGGAACCACCCAGGAACCCACTTGGGAACTTCCCTGGGAAACACCCAAGAACCGCCCAGGAATCACCATAGGAGCCTCTCTGGGACCCAACCTAGGAACTGCCCAGGAAGCTCGCTGGAAACAACCTGGGCACTGCTCAAGAACTGCCTGGGAACCCCTCTGGGAAGCCCCCCAGGAACTTCCTGCAAACCCATGCCAGGAACTGCCTGGGAACCCACTCCAGGAACAGTGTGGGAACCACCCAGAAACCCCAGAAACATGAAGGAACTCCATGGTTAGCAAATTTACTATTTACCGTGCAAATGGAATCCCTGTAATAGAAAGAGGCATCCCAGCACATCCTTGTCAGGCTGGAGTGACAGTCAGGTGGTTAAAGGTGTGGGATCTACTTGAAGTAGATCATGCAGTGGGCGCTCATCTAAGATGTGTATCTCTACTTATGTGTTTTACAATACTATGAAGACTTTGTAGGATTGCAGGAAAACACCAGCAAGAAGTCTACTCCAGTTCAGTTTTCTTGATGAGATTTTCCAGGTTCAGCACAGACTTTCTGTTCAGCACCATCATGCCAAGCAGAACGGTGCTGGAAGTTATATTCCAAGTGGGAAAGGGGCTGTGCTTGTAAGAATGTGTTCACCATTATGGTGCCAGAGCAGAGCAAGCAAAAACCAGGGAGAGGTGAATCACAATTGCTGAGAGCTGCCAAATCCAGAAAGGGCAACCTCAGTGGAAGAAGTTCCATTTTCTTTGTCCTCTTTTCTGCACGAGCTCTTCTGATGGTGTGAGGCAGAGAAAGGCTGATGTCCCAAACCCAGTGATTTCTGTTAGGCTTGAGCAAATCTCACCTGTGCCATGTTTTCAGGGCAGAGGCCGGGCTCTGCAGGGCACTGGCAGGGACATCCTGGGGGCACGTGGGAGTGTCTGAACACAGGGCTCTGGGACATGCTGGAGGGCAGCAGGGATGGCCTGAGGGGACATGAGGGCAAAGGGGGCCTGGAGGTCTTTTGGGAGCACCCACGTGCCCAGGACTGAGCTGTCCCCGTGCCCCCCAGGGACACCCAGAACCTCCCTGCCCGGGCGGTGGTCACTGGACTCTGTTGATGGGGGCAGGTTCCATGTCAACAATCACAGGGAGCCATTGCTGGGGGCAGGTTCTGTGTCACAGGGGAGCCCTTTGTGACACCTCAATGCAGCCCCTGTGGTCAGTGTCCAGCAGGACAGTGACAGGACAGGACAGGAGCATGGAGCCGGCCTAGACCTTCCCTGCTTCCTCAGCTGCCCCTTGATGCTGAGGCATTTCCCCAAAGATTCCCATTTCCCCCTTCCCCACTTCGAGCCTTTTTATTTCTCCCACAGGATGGAGAAGAGATCCCTGAGGTGGCCAAGGGTGGCCTGGGAGAAGGACAGGGCTCCCCAGGAGAGCAGCTCCCCAGCAGAGCCCCCCAAGGTGGCCACAGTGTAACCCCTGCAGATGGGTGAGCAAAGGGCCCTGCTGGGTTTGTACCTACAGGGCTTAGCACAAATGCCAAAGATCAGTGTGGCCTTGTGTTAACTCCGTACGTCTGCAACTAATAAGTCGTGTTCTGTTGCAGGGCTTGACACGAGAAATCAGGCTAACTCCAAACACAGGTCATGGAGCAGTGCAGGCAAGAGGGCAAAAAGCCCTGCCCTTGTTTATTCTTACATTTATATACATATTTACAGTCAATCATGGATTGGACAATAAGGTGATCAACCCTCCAATCCATAGGTCCAAGACACAGTCCATCAATTTTCTCTGCCTTGGGAGAAGGAATGCAAACAATCAGACACATAGCCAAACAATGAATATTGTTTATGAACCCCAAGTGAAAAACAGAGCATAGTGTGAAAACAAGACGACAGTGTTCCACCTAATGCTTCCTTGGTTACTTGCATTAGTGATGAATATGGATGAGCTGCTATCTTAGATTTGAGAGCAAGGATTGGGTGTCAGAACAAAGAATGATAAGAAAAGTACATTATCACTTGATGATACCTGAGATACTCTCAAGGAGAAAGGATTCATCAGAAGATCTGGAACCATATGCAAACAAGTCCATGGGAATAATTAGCATATATGCGTGCATTCAAAGAAGTGATGAGGAAGTATTAGTTTCAGGAATATAATCCTTGGTCTGAGCATAAGGTCTGAGCATGCATATTTTGAGAAGTCCTCATGCATCCAGCACTGCTAATAAAGGAATGTCAGCTTTCTAAGCTAACAAATTGTTTGGAGAGTTTATTTCCTGGTTTTCGGTGACGGTGGGATGCTGCACCTTTCCTGTCCATCTGCCAGTGCTTTCCTGAGCCTGGGACACTGGGGTTTTCCCCTCCACACCATGCTCCAGCATGGCAGATCCTCTGCTGAGCACCCTCCAGCCAGGAGCTGCGTGGGAAAGCCGTGCCAGAGGAATGGGCATGGGGCTGGGCAGAGGGCAGATCTTCCCCTGCTCTCCCCTGTCACCAGACCTTCTGCAGCCCTCCCTTCCCTCCCCTTTGGTAGATGCCAGCTGGTTACCTGTGTATGGTGAGGAGCAGGAAGCCATGGAATTGACAAAACCAAAGGAACTGAAACACCTGCAAGGGGTGGCACAGCTTTGGGCTTGTGGCCTCAGCTCAGACATGGTGACCCCCTGGATTTGAGCGTATCAGTCAGTGGAGGGAAAGAATCTAAGGAGGATTCCCTCAGGAACAGGGAGCGAAGAGGGAAGAGCCCAGTGCAGCATCCCTGCCCCACAGTGGGGCACAGGACATGTGGCGTACAGAAGCCCCCTTCCCTGGCAGTGCTCTTGGGGGACCCAGTACTTGTGATGGAGGCCACAGCCTGAAAGGTGGATAGCAGGACTTTCCAGGCCCTAATTATAGAAAAACTAAATTGCTAAAAACATCAAAGAAATGACTGAAAACTCTGCTCCAGCACCAGATGGGATTACATTGGGGGGATTTCACTAAAATGGACCCCAAATATTTCTGGATAATGGAAATCTTCAACCTCTGGCTTATATCAGAAACTATCCCAGATGTGGTGAGGTAATGCCAAACAGTTTTAATACCAAAATCTAACTAACCAGACTGCCTGAGACGTATTAATAATTGGAGACCTATCACCATTGGCTCCACAGTTCTCAGACTGTTTTCCAGAATTTTAACAGCGAAGCTGACCAAGGCATGCCCCATTACTCTGAGACAAAGAGGTTTCTTAAGAGCAGCGGGATGTTCCAAAAACCTAAAATTACTACAGCTGTTACTACGAAATGCAAAAAAAGGAGCACAGAAAATTAGCAATAGTATTTGTGGACATTACCAAGGCCTTCAACACTGCTAAATCATCAGCATATATCAATGGGTCTGAAACAGAAAGAGGTGGACCCACACATTATACACCTCATTAAGAACATGTACAAGAACATCTATATGTGCATTACCATCAAGAATGAAAAGTCAGATCCCATTATGATTCTAAAAGATGTTGAGCAAGGTGATCCAATGTCACTTTTGCTATTTAATCTTGCACTAGATCCCCTCCTCTGTAAACCTGAAGCTGAAGGTAAAGGATACCAAAATGGCAGAAACAACATTAGAGCGATGGCCTTTGCAAACAACCTGGTGTGATGAAGTGATTCCTGGGAGGGCGTGACTAAGAACGTCAATATTCTAGAGACCTTCTGTGATCTAACTGGTCTCAGAACACAAAGAGAAAAATGCCATGGCTTTTACATCAAGCCAACAAAAGACTCCTACACTATCAGTGACTGCCCAGCATGGACAGTTAGTGGCACTCCCCTCAATAGGACGGACCCAGGAAATTCCGAGAAAAATTTGGGCTTGCTGAGTGATCCCTGGACTGGCGTAACTAACTCAGGACTACCCACAAAATTGGAGGAACGGTTACACCACTTAGACAAAGCACCATTAAAACCTTCACATAACATTGGCAAACTAAGGCAACATACACCATCCCTAGACTAATATACCTGGCAGCCCACACGGATACCAGAGCAGGGCTCCGTGAATCCCTTGACCATTAGATTCAATCAACTGTCAAGGAATGGCTACACCTAGCACCTTGCACATGTGATGCCATCCTATACTCCAGCATGAAGGATGGAGGTTTGGGTATCACAAAGCTGATGGGACTCATTCCAAGTATACAAGCCCGAAGATTACATAGACTTGCCCAATCTTTGGATGATGCCTTAAGATCATTCCTGAAAGAAGAATGCTTTGATCAAATATATAAGAAATGATGGATAAGATCTGGAGGAGGTAAAGAGAAGATCCTACCAATATGGGAGCCTAAACCTAAGACAAAACTGCTGGATGGTGCAGGTGATGACACAACATCAGAACAGGAAGTAGCTACTCCAAAAACTCAGTATCCGCCACCATATAACTGGAGCAAACAGGAATTTAATAAATGGAAACAGCTGGTATCCCAAGGCCATGGTATTACAAACTTTGAGGAGGATAACATCACCAATTTCTGGATCTCAAGATACACAGGCATACCTCACAGACAACTAATAACAGCATTGCAGCTGAGGGCCAATGTCTGCCCCACAAGGGAATTCCTGGCAAGAGGAAAACAAGATCAATGCATCAAAAGCTGCAGACACTGCAAGGCTGAAAATGAAACATGCTCCCACATCATCACTGTCCTAGGTTACATGGAAG
>VZTX01007047.1:23419-52359 GCA_013400915.1 Pardalotus punctatus | reverse complement strand
CCAGAGGAGACACCAGAGGAGACACCAGGCACAGACAGGGAATTGTGCCAGGGAACGGCGGCTCCAGATCTGCTTTGAGAACGTCCCCCAAGCACAACCGGCACCAGCCCCTCACACCTGCACAGGTGAGGGCTCTGTGACCCCGAGGAACGAGGCTGGGTGGGCACGGGCGCGTCCCTGCCCACCCTGGATTCGGGGGCCTGGCATCAGAGCAGCTTTGGGACTCCACAAATCAAAACCCGCTCGAGCAGCGGATGGTGGAGAGGAGGCGGGCTGGGGAACGCCAGGCACACAGCCTGTTATTTTCATATTAAAATGTAATGGTGCCATTAAAGTTAAAACCACTGTTAAACTTGATTGAGTAAATTAGTTAATTAACCATAGCATCTAATGCATTCCTCCAAGGCATACCTCAGTTCCTCCAGACAGAGTTGCAGTGGTACATTATCCTGGCTGTGAATTTTACTCTGATTACACTCCTGGAGTGGCTCTCTGTTTGTCAATGAAGAATGCAAGCTGTCTTTTGAATCTGAGATGATTAAAAATTAGCAGGGAAAAAGGGATATATCTCCTTTTTAATGTATTTCTTTATAAGAATCTTGTTATGTTTAGTAAATTCTTCTCACTCTTTCTCTGCCCATTGTTGGAAAAATTTATATTAAAACGAGTTGAAGGTAGAACATTTTGGTCATCTCTAGTTAGCAAAAAGTATGAGATTTCATAAAGAACTCAAAAGGAAAATCAGCTAGGATTGATTTTCCCAAATATAACTTTCGTATTTAATAACGTAAAATTTTCTTCAGTCACCTTTTTGCAGGAAAAATGGCCATGGAGGTCAGACCATGAATTTTGCATCTCCCTACCTAGTTTACAATAACGTACACTAAAACACAAATATTCTGATACAGCAATGCCATGTGAGCAAGAAGCCTCCTCATCTGGAAATACGTGTTAGATCAAGGTAACAGACTGTAAACTGAGCATGTTTTCCTCTAACTCCTCTATTTCCAAAGCAGTTTGAGGAGTTACCCTGATATCCTAAGCATCCCTGTAATCCATTCCTAGTGCATTTCCAGAAGAAATTTAGTTTCAACAGAAATTTTGAAGACTTAATATTTTTCCTTGCTCCAAAACTTTCAATCAAAATACAATTTTCACAAAAAAAAACCAAAAGAACAACAACCCAAATTGCTTGCTAACATCCCTGTTCATGTTTTTCCACATTTCCCAACCAGTTCAGTAACATCACCAGGGTAACATGAGCATCCCAAGAACATTTTTTTTGTCACAGATCCTCCAACTTTGACTCTCAGAGCACCATACAAATGACCAGCCCACTTTTTATATTTTTTAAAGCACAGCACTTCCACTGAGATATTTTCCCCAGCCTTCACTGCCTTGGGGAATGCTTCATTTTAAAAACATTAGAACACAATTATGACAATTCCCTCATGAAAATATGGCTGATTTTCTGCTTTAACCAACGTAAAATTGATCTCCCAAGCTCTGTTTCACATAATTCCTTTGTAGATCTTCCTGCTTTTCCTCTTCTGCCACACCCAATAACGAAGATTCCCTAAATGAGCTCTGCTTCCTCTTTATTTTCATTTTTCTAACGGACGTTACATCTTGGAAAAATCACTCCGTGTGTATGGATGACCTCAGCTCAAAGTGCAAATGTGACAGATCCCAGCCTCCCTCTCACAAATATCCCCGAGGTCACGAGCAACCTGAACGGCAATAACTCACATTTCCACGCTTTCTGCCCCACTGTCTCCACTTACCAAGCACTGCCCAAACTTAGCATCCCTTGCTACCTATCATGAAACCTCTATTTTTCCATTTAATTTTTTTTTATTGTCTCCTTGATCCAAACAAAGGATTTTGCTGAAGGTCAAGGTATTGATGGAATTCAACCCGAGGGGCTCGTTCCCATCCGGTGACAGATGCAGGTACCTGTGGGATAATGGCCTCGTGGGGATGGAAAGGACAGTGCGTGGATTCTGCCACAACTGCAGCATTACTGAAATATTTCTCTTTTCTCTCTTCTTGACCATAAAAATGAAGAATATTTTTGAAGAAAGAGAACACGCAAAGAAGTTGAGGCTATGGGGTCTGACTGTGAGATATTTATGAAGACCCTTAATTAATGAAGAAGTAAAAATACTTGGCCATTTTCTGTGACTCTGCAGTGAAATGTTAAAATTCTAACCTGCTATCCAAATTCTTCCTAAAATTAGAAGCCATGTAATGACAAGGTTTGGCTGAGCTGAGAGAGGAATTTGCTGAAGAGGAAACTCCTTCCTGAATAATTAAGTAACTCACTTTTCTGTGTCTCTCCTTTCCCCATCAGATTTCTAGGATATGGAAAGAAATAACATTCTCTCTCCAGTCCTGAGGAGATTATACTGATGATCTAAGGAATTTCTTGCTACTCCTCTGTATTTAATAAAGCATCTAAGATTAGTGGTTAAAGTCAGCTACATTTACCGAATTATAGCATGTAATTGATTTACTTTAATTGATAGGTAGGCATGACTCAACTTTTACTCAGATATTTGACATACTCAAAGAAATATTAATTTATTCTGCCATTACCAAAAAAGAGTGTTACATTTTTAACTACTCAAGTAAAAAAAAAAAAAAATTAAAAAATCCAATATCTGTGCTGTTCCTTGTATATTTATGCTCATGACTCTCCAAAAATGTTTCTGGATTTTATTTCACCAGGTTTCACTGAGGAAAAGGAAGGAATTTATTGGCAATCAGCAATGGTGATGGCATGGATGGAGCTGTGATGAGCGAGGACGCACAGACTTGTGCACTGATAAAAGAAAATTCAGCTGATCCTAATGATGGTGGATCAGTGGTAAAATCAGAGTGTATAAAACAACACAGGTCTGGTGCTCCACACTCAGGAATAAATGTCTCTGCGTTACTTGATCTTATCAACTCAGAAATGTTTTGTGCTCTGTAATTCCTCCCTCGGCTCATCCTCCTTGCTGGACAACCTGCATTCCTCCAGGGATTCTCCTTTTTCCTCAGCCCTCCCAGCATCTTCACTGCAGATGGGCCAGGAGCCTGCAGTTGGGATGTTCTCTGCTGTGTGCCCGGCTTTGCCTTCTTTTAATTCTGATTTTGGGCACAGCCCCCGCAGCTGCTCTGCCCTCTCTTCTGGAGCGCTCGTAACCAACCGGCTGAAACACGCAACTTTCGTGCTCTTCCCGAGGTGCTTTACCCCTCTTTCATCACTGTCAGCTCCTCTTCCTCCTCCTTTTCAGATATTTGGGGTTTTTCCTTCCTCTCTGGGCGTGTGCCCCGCGCTGGTGCCACCAGAGCCGAACTGCGGTGCCCAAACCCTGCTGGCACCGCTCAACCCCAGCGTGCCCCGGCCGGGTGAGAAAGAGTTGGTCAACAGGTAACTCAAGTTAACTATTGAGAGACAGAATATGTGAATTCTGAAAACACTAGAAAAACAGGATTTCCTTAATCTTGTCAAGATAAAGACGGACAAGAATCTCTTTGAAGGCGGCACAGAAACTGCTGAATCATCCCCACCAGGTACCACGCATGCCCCAGAGAGAAAGGTGAAAAGTGCACTGTGATGAAGACTGCCAGATCTTCATCACGAGAAGACCCCCGAAGACCACCAGGACACACATGCTAATGATATTAATGATTTCCGAGAAATGATTTGCATAACCACGCCTATCTTGAGGAATGTGATGAATATGCATGAATGTTACCCATAATATTGTGAGTTGGCAGTGCCGATGTGTGTGTGTGTTTGGAGAAGCGATCCCCGAATAAAGCAAATCCCCACTGCTTTGACTTTGTCTCTGAAGTGTCTCCGGGCCTGCTTGGGGCGAATCACGGGGCAGAGCTGCATGTAGGGCTCGCTGCAAACTCAGCAGCCAGGAAAACTCTGCCAATCCATTAAAGTCTCCCGAGTTTACTGCCCGAGAAATTCCACGCTCCCGGGGAGAGCGGGTCACCCTGCGTGACAGCCCCAGCAGCATCTCTGGGGAAAGGCGCATCTCCGACCCCAGCTCTGAAACACAGCTTGGGGAACACAAAAATCTGCTGGTTTTCCTGGTTTCGCAGCCTCGTGCCGGCACTCAGGACTGGGTGCGCATTTTAGTTCTATCTATGTTAAAATCCGGTTTTGTTGTAATGTCAAAGCCAACACTGCAGGGATACGAGCTCCATAATCAAGTTTATCCCAAACAAGTTTCATAGTTTTAACAGCTATTTAACAATAGCTTAAAGAATGATTGTTTTCTAATTTAAATATCTACCGTAGCTCTAAGTACCAGTTAACTCTGGCTCAGTGAAATGCAAATTTCGTAAAATCCAATCCGTCAAGCAGAAATTTTCCTACAAAAGGGTTTTACAGAAATAATAGCTGTCAGCTAACAATTAATGCACCCAACACGCTGAAGTACTGCACTGAACTTTAATGAAAGGTTACCGAGTCTGTTAAATTGCTTCATACCTTGTAAGACTAAAGTTAAGCAAAAATTAACATCAGTGTTCTGGGAAAAGAGCATGCAAACAAAAATTCACCTTAATGACGGGGGAGTGTAATGTTTTCACGGAATATTTTGAACTATGATTCCATTAGAACACTGTCAAAAGCTGAAAATTTCATGTTCAGAACAAACATGCTTTGGGATTTCATCTGCAGTAATTCCCCAGCAGATGGGAACATGCAGGTACAGAGAGAATCACACGCAGTTCTCCTCAAATATAAGCACAGATGCACCCTGGAATTGTGCTTTTCAGTATTTCCATTGCTCCTGGCCCTGGATTCTGATAAAGGCTCATTCCAGCAGCTGGAAAAGGTCATTGCAGAGCCAGGGGCTGCACCCAGCACCTCATTTTGCCGGTGGCTGATGATGTCTCTCGTTCTCTCAGCCCCCTGAAGACCAGGCACTCTCCTTTGCTGAGTTCTTATAAACATTCCCACACTTTAAGTAATACTTGGCAGCTTTACTACTGTTGTCAGGAACTAAAAGGTGCAATAACCCCACACACAATACAAAAGATCAAACCAGCAGATCATAACTCACTCCCAAAGGGCAGCCCAGTAAAAGTGATAAAGGAAACCACACTCCAAGGACTTCCTCAGGCCACTGCCCTGGCTCATTAGGGCTACTGATCCTGCTCATCTCCTGCCAGGAGCTCCCTCCCCAGCAGCTCCCAGCCCCGGCCCTCCCCGCTGTTTTCTGCAGGAGAACAAGGATCCTGCTCACATGGACAGCTCTTTGAGCACTTCGGTGTCACTCTGCACCCTTATTATCTACCTTTTAAATGGGAATGTTTCAAATACCGGTGCTGGACAGGACTGCTGGGCTGCTCGCTGTGCTGCAGTTTGGGGAGGATAGAACCTGTCCCCTTCCCGTCTGTACAGCGTGGGTTTTGGGAGCTCAGGGTGAGTTACACACATTTACATCAAACCTGTCCCCTTCCCATCTGCACAGCGTGGGTTTTGGGAGCTCAGGGTGAGTTACACACATTTACATCAAACCTGTCCCCTTCCCCTCTGCACAGTGCGGGTTTTGGGAGCTCAGGGTGAGTTACACACATTTACATCACAGCTGGTGTGGGGATCTAAAGTGCAGACCTAGACAATTCAGATGCTCGCTGGGCTGCAGTTTGGGAGGGATAGAACCTGTTCCCGTCTGCACAGTGCAGGTTTTGGGAGTACAGCGATGAGTTACACACATTTCCATCAAACCTGTCCCCTTCCCATCTGCACAGCGTGGGTTTTGGGAGCACAGCGATGAGTTACACACATTTACATCAGAGGGAATGTGAGGATCTGAAGTGCAGACCTAGGCAGTGCAGACCCCAGTTACAGTTTTATCCTGTCTGTCTGATGAACACAGAACTTATTTATCTATGAGCACAACGATCAGGAGCCTCTGAAAACAAACGGAAGAAGAACCACGCAATCGTTTCCGTTGGAAAAGGCCTGAGATCAGGCTTGGCCTGGGACCAGTCACCACCTTGTCAACCAGAGCCGAGCACTGAAAAGAAAAAGAGAAAAAGAAGAAAAGAAGAGAAAAAGAGAAGAAGAGGAAAAAAAGAGAAAAAGAGAAGAAGAGAAGAAGAGAAGAAGAAGAGGAGAAGAGGAGAAGAGGAGAAAAAGAGAAAAAGAGAAAAAGAGAAAAAGAGAAAAAGAGAAAAAGAGAAAAATCCCAGGCAGACTCCGTGAGCACACGTGACAAGGTCTGGACGTGTCTCCATCACCAAGGTGACAGAGGAGCCCCTGATGCCATTTGGCAGCGATGTTCAGTGCTACCTGTGCCGGGTCCCCCACGGGTGAACAGGAGGCTTCGTGCCCCAGAATGCCCAATTTGGCACTTTTCACACTCACTAAATCCACTTAACTACGTCTCCATTTCCCAGCTCCCACCCCAGTGCCGTGTGTGTGCCCTTCCCCACTTCCCAGGCACACGAAGGGTTTTCTCAGTGCAGATGTGGGAGATACGAAATGCAAGCGATACAGCCGCCCACCCCCTCTTACACATTTTCTCGAGATCCTCTAGACTATATTCATGAAAAATGATTTACAAAATACAAATAGATTTTGGCACAAAGTAAGCTTAAATTGACTGCTTTCTATCAGGAATTAATATTAACCAGAGCTTGTCAGTTACTAAATATTTATTTTAGGAATACATACAGCCTCTGCTTTCATGTAGGTTAAGCTGTAATCTTTGGCTTGTCAGTTCCAGGATATAGCAGTGGATAAATCATGCACTCTTGAACTGATAGATGTCAGAGCCGTTGTATACAAATGGAGGGATATGTCAATGAACACCCCAGTTTAGGTTACATTTACTATAAACATTGACATTCCTTTGCAATGAGACCATTTGCTGGCTAAGCAGTCACAGCTTCCAGGATTTGATGCTTTTGTGCTCAATCAGGTTCTAATGATTTCAGATGTTTGCAATTAATGAACCATTAGATTAATTGGTTGAGTATGGAAGGACTGGTGTAAGAATTGGGTCAGAACCACAGACAAGCTATTACCTGAAGTGACAGCAATCACCAGAGGCAAACCAGTGAGAAATTGAATTAATGATTTTTCACCCTCTCTTTCACTTTTGGCAAAAATTAGCGCTGGGGCAGTGTTTGAACAGAGAGAATACTACAAGTGTTGGGGGCAAGGGGTGAAAGAGAAACATTCCCATCACTCCTCATCTTTCAAAATGGAGCAGCTCCATCTGCACCACGCAGACTCAACCTCAACCCACCGTTGAATATAAAGAAGGTGCCATATTTCTTTTGGATCAGCCACATCCCCCCCAAAGCTTTCCTCCAAGTCAATGCATAATATTAATTATGGACCACACAGGGCACCTTAGTGAGGTGATGAATTGTGCTTCAGACCCAGGGAAAGGAATGAGGCCAGCAGCAATATACGGTGGTGGAGGCTTGGTGGAAACCCCAGGGTGCCCATCCTTTAGCCACTGTACACGAGGATGTTTTCTCCCAGCAGATCACTGCTGCTTAAATTCCAGCAGTGTGACAAGTTACCCCAACGAGGTGATGGCAGTTTAGCTGGAGCTGGAATTTTACAGAGTGAGATTAACCCTGGTTGTTCAATAGAAAGATTTTTTTTTGGACCTTTTTCTTTCTAGGAAAGGGTTTATTCTAATGAGGTTCTGTGGCTTTATAATGCAGCACTTCAGAAATGAAGTGTGTGCGTGGTGGCTGTCACTGCCTTGTGCACTCAGGTGAGATTATTCATGTGCTCTTAGAGAAAAGAGGAGCAGAATGCAGCAATCCTCAGAACCAGCTCACATAAACGCGGCTCAAAGGAACAAAATATTAAAAATAAAGGGTGTGTTGCTTTCTAAATCCTGACTTAGGTGGATTCAGCATTACAGCTGGTGGCTGGAGTGCACGTTAAATACTGGGAGTGATCTTCCTTCCCTTCCACTGCCTCTCCACAGACTTGATCCATTTAATTTGCAGAAAGTATTTCTGTAATAGCCAGGGTGTTTGGGATCTGGCTTTAAATTCCTTGGATAAGGCATGGATCCTTTTGTGGAGCAGTTTTATTCTTGCTATAACGAAGCAGTCAACAGACACATCCTGAGATAAAATAAACAAGTTTTTAGCTTTGGCATCACTCCGCAAGGAAATGCAATTATTCTGGAGCTTCTTGTCCTTTTGTTTATTTTTCACATTCTAATTTTTTTTGCAGCTAAACTGAAATGTTCTCTGTGGTTTTGGGTTTTTACAGCAAGTGACTCGCTTGCTGGAGAAGGAGAAAATAAATTTTGCATTTAAGGCATTTTAACTGTGGATTTATATAAATTTCAATGCAGATCTGTTTTTGAACATGAAAGGAATCCCAGAACTTGCAATTTTTACAAATGAAACATCCCACTGATTTTTAAATAATAGCTTGGATTAGAGCCATAACTTTAATGTCACATATTAACCTCAATTTTCATCTTTTTGTCTGTGCACTGTTTAGGTGATTAAAGCTGGGTACATAAAATTTTTACATCTTTCTACCCGAATTTAGAATCTAAAATCTATTGTAAATAAATCTGACAAAACAAGGAGGCAAAGAGAGCTTTAAAGGTTTCACTGCCTTACAATGAAACCGAGCCCACTGAGGCAATGGGAGACCTTTAACTCGATGTTAAAGACTTTGAGTCACCAGGAAAACAAGAAAAAGAGATTCTCACATGTAAAACCATCGTTACTTTTATATATATATATATGTATATATATACACACACCTCGATCTCTAAATAAATGGTCCTCTCTTCCCAAATAAGTCTTGTAGAACCAGGACATCTTTATTCCATAGTTCTCTGTTCCCTAAGGATTTTCCTGTACTTGTTCCCGGTAACTGCCCCGAATTTCATTTTCTTTTTTTTTTTTTTTTTCCTCCTCCATACAGGAATCCTCCACTAAAATCACAGCTGAAATCACAGTTGTTTTGGTGGAAAAGTGGGTAGCAGTCGAGAATGGGAGTAATAAATGTGACAATGATGTGACCAACCTTAACAACTCCCAGTTATGAGATATTTAAGGCCTGCAGAGCAGCTCTTCCCTTCTACTGTTTTCTATTAATAAATCACATTTATGAGACAGACAAGGCCAAAGAGAGTCGATGAGACTCTCTCCATTGACTTGAGCCCGGGCTGGGAGAATCCCCCAGGATAAACGCACCAATAATCCTGTTTACCTGAGCATTCCCAATTAATATCAGTCAGGTGACTCAGGTAGAAGAGAATTTTCAGAACGGGGGTCACTGGGCTGGATAAGAGCTGCTTTCTTCCAGCTGGAGTGGAACACTCATTGCTGGGAAGCACCCAGAGATACAATCTCATCCCTTGCACGAAGAACAAAGGATATAAATGTGAATCATTAAAAGGCAAAAACAAAACCAAACCCTCTAAAGGCACTGTAAATAAACCCCTGTAATTACGCATCACAAAAAAAGTCAACTGCAAATGGTTCAGTAATCTCATTACCAGGCTTACTAATAATCATTGCAATATTCTCCATCTCCCCTAAGATAATGAGCAGCACGGTGGATGTTGGAAAAATAAATAAATAAACACCCGAGCAACGATTTCTCATCTAAATATTTATCAAAATGGATGGGCTTGCCTAAAGGTTTGAGATTGAACCCCAGTGTAACAAATTTTTAATTTGCACTATTTTCCTACTTTTAAAGGGGGAGGAAACTCAGCTCATCTGAGAATGGAGTTTAAGCCAAACAATGCTTTCATGACAACCCAAAAATAAAGAAATAAAACATTTTTAAATATTTCAATATTACAAAATTAGCCCAAGTTAAAGGCAACAATTAGTAAACAACTTTGTCATATTCAGAACAGTATCTTTCCCATTAACATTTCTATAGTTCCCCAATTACATTATAAATCAAAAGTAATACAAACAGACAATGTAATAATGAGAACACATAGACTGCATCAAAAATTAAGATCCCAGCTTTTCCTTTACTCTTGGATCACTCTGTTAACTTGTCCTAGTTTACTTTCTTGGCAGCAAGAGCACGGGCAGAGAAAGGGAATTTACGCCTTGGTGAATAACTCCTAAATTGGAGCTGGAAATAGCTGGGAAGGCTAACAAATTTTCTTCTAAAGTGCAGGGCATGGCATTTTCCTTCCCCAAATGCTGTCTCCGGCTCTGGATGGGGAATTAACGGGGAATTAACGGGGAATTAACGGGGAATTAAGGCCGGGTGGAGCCCCCAGGCACCGCATGGACCCCAATCCCCTCTGTGTGTGTCCCCCCCATCAGAGCTCCTGCCCGGCCACGACCCCCAGCTCTCTGCCAGCGTGGGACCCGCAGTGAAACTCTGGAAAGAACCTTCCAAATGTGAACCGGAGAGATCCCAAATATTGCAGGAGTTCCCCTGCAGACGGGCACAAGGGGAAGGGGCTGTCCCCAGAGTTGTGGGGCTGTGAGAAAGATGTGGTATCTATTTACACTTCAATCCTCTGAGATTTGCCCCCTTTCCACCAGCACGGCGCCTGTCCGGAGCTGAAGGCTAAACTCTTAATTCAAATTTAAATTGTAGGTAACAGCCCTAGCCTGATGGCTTATCAGCTAAGCATGCATTTGAAACCAGCACAGAAACCCCGAATCATCCCTTGAAGCACCTTCACCTTGGGGGGGTCTTTGGGGGTCTCCAAAGACCCCCACGACATATTAATGACTTCCAACAAATGATCTGTATAACCACTCCTATCCTGAATAATGTAATGAATATTCATGATTTTACCTATCACACTGTGTCTTTGGGGGTACTGAGGTGTGTGTGTTGGGTGGAAACAATTCCCACACATCCGGTGCACCGAATAAAGCAAATTCCCACTCCTCTGACTTGGTGTCTGCAGTGTCTCCAGGATCGATTGGGAAGAATCAGCAGCTCAGCCTTGGCTGCACCTCTCGATTCCCTGGCCTTGCACCCCAGCTCTGCTCCCCGCACACGCACCTGCTCAGGCTCTCAGCTCAAGTCCTCTGGGCTTTTTGAGTTTGTTTTTCTTTTTTTTGGTGTTTATCGCTTACATTTCTGTCATCTCCGTTTACTACTCTGGTGTCCTTTGACAAGGAAGGATTCAAAGAAATGAGCAGAAATGGTTGTGGCAGTTGTGAGCACAAGTGGTGCTACAAAAAGAGGAAAGCAAGTGACTTCGGGAGCACAGGAGCAGAGCAGGGGAAGAATCAGAGGTCTTGTTTTTTGATTAGAGATAAAAACACGTCCTCAGAGTTTTTAAAGCGTTTCAGCTCCTTCAGAAACAGGCTGAAAGCACAAGGGTGTGCATGGAGGAGCACGAGGATGTTAAAATAAATGCAATTAACTCTCGGCGTTTATCAATGCACTTCTTACACCACCCCTGCTGCTGAGGCAGAGGTGAGCTGGACAGGGGAGAGGAGGAGATTAAATTATGTATTGTTCCTTTAACACTTTCTTCAGTTAAATAACATAATATTTTCAAGGTTACTGTTAAAATAACAGGGTTGTCCAGTGGAATTTATTCCCACCGGTGTTTGTGTACTGTATATATTTATACCACATGAGCAGCCCATAAATTCTCCTCATAAATGCTGTTATCTGCACCACCAGCAGTTTCTCATTTTTATGGGGGTATAACTTTAAGGTGTGGTTTACATCCCGTTACACCTCATTGCTTACAGCTCCTGCTGCCCCATTAGGCTCTGATCCTGAGCTCCTTGTCCTCCCTGATGTCATTTGGGGCTGCTCTTGTCCCCAGCAGCAAGGGCACCTCACAGGGAACAGCAGCTCCCGCTCCACCCACTCACAACCCCAAATCTGTCTGATCCCCCCTGACCACCCTTGGACATCCCAGCTCCCACCCTGGTTAGGAGCTGCTCCTTCACACCAAGAAAAGCCTTCCAAAGGAAAGAGCATCGCCATCCCATTCTTTTAGAGGTGGCCTTGATTACCAGGAACACGTTTTCCATTTCAAAAAAAAAGATAAATAGAGATTACAGAAGAGTTGTTCCAAAGGTCATCCGAACTGGGAATTGCTTGGAGTGTAGGACAAAGCTCAGATAACTTCACAGGAGAAAAAAAGCCCCTTCACACACTTGCAATAAACTCTTTATACATCATAACAGCCTTAAAAGTAATGAAACCCCATCTATCCGTCACTGTCAGTGCCTCCCAAAATGATTGGTATCAGTGGAACACTGAATTCTCCGGCTGCTCACATCCATCTGTCCTGAAGTTCGGTGCTGCTAACTCCAGACATCGGAATCTGAACTCAAATGTTGTTTTCTCCAATTTTCTTCCCTTTTTATGACCTTTTTCTGTTGCTATCTTGATTTATGGTCATTTGTGTGATTGCATTGCTTTGCTTTATGGCAGTTTATGTCATTCTGGTCTTGTCATAAATGACTACCATAAAGTGAGGTAAAATATCATAAAACATTAGTGAGTCACTGATATTCAAGGTTCTGGAGCACAAGCCTGACAGGTAGCAAGCACAGAAGAACTGTGCCATCCGAGGGATGGATCATTATGGATACATGTGTGTGCTGGGATCTGCAGGAACAAATGCCACCGTGACTTCGGTTGTCAGTGGAAACAATTTAAAAGGGCAACGCTGAGTTATTTTTGTGAGTTTAAAAGTCTCATGTTCCTGCAGTGATTTCTTTTACAGCACAAAAAGAGCTTGGGAAATGGAAGTGGAGATGTTCCCTGTAAAATCTCTCCCTGCTTTTCATGTGTAGCTAAAAGGGCTATTTAGGGGCTGGTCGGGACTGCTAAGAACCTGTCTATAAAAATCAGATTACTTTTGTAGGATGATCATTATTGGATGTTTGTCCACCCTTGGTGGTTAGCACAGAGCTCTGAGTGATGCTTTGGCTTTGCTGCACTTGCAGGAAGGTGAATATCCTTGAATGACGATGCTCAGCAATCCTAAACTGATTCTTCTGAGGTATTCCACTCAAAGAGAACCACATTTTATCCAATAATCCAAGCACTTATTACCTTTGTATCTAAGAGTATTCCAAAGCATTTTACACTTTTTCTCTGTTTAGTAAAATAAGCCATTGCAGTTATAGACTTTCCAAATAAATATAAACGTAAAACGTAAAAATATTTTTTGCCTCTGATGTTTGCATTATGAATCCTTTATGCATTAAGAATCAATAATCTCTATAGTCACTACAAATTCCTCCTATCAGCTGCTGTTACTTTATAGGATAACTTAATTCTCGAGTGAAAATGGCTATTTGCCGGAGTTAGAACTGGGAATGCATTGCCATTAAGAAATATGAAGATAACCATTTGGAAATTTATATTTGTTATTTGAACATAAAAAACATTGTTCAGATTTTAAATGGCCTTTTTTTATTTGCCACTATTATTGCAAAAATAAAAGACTTATCATCTCCAAATCTATTTAGCCTGTAGTGACATTATTTACTGGGCTGGCTCTCTGGATACTTTGGGGGGAAAAATATTTTTAATGCGGGGTGGCCTTTTTTGTTTTTGTGAAATATTGCACTTGGATGGCATTTTCATTATGGAGATTCTTGCATTTAACCTCCAACACCAAGAGCTTTACTGAGCTTGCCCTCAAAGGAACATATTAAAAAAATAAAACCCAGATTTCCCCCAAATATGCCACACTTGATCATTTTTGTGGTAGTTTTTTTCCTGCTTTTTAATGTAGTAACTGAAGGCAGAACCACTCGATATCTTTGATACCCCAAAAATCCGGTTTCTCCCTCCACCATCTATTTTATTCCAGTTCTAATGGTGTCGGTCTAGCGCAGACACATCGAGCTCAGAGCCACAGCCTCGCCCAGCCCCTCTGAGCTCCAGGTGAGGGCTTTTGTTTGTGCAGCCCAAAATTCCCGGGAAAGGCAGCCCAGGGAGGCTCTGGGGTGGCACAGCCCCTCGATGGCACCAAATGCGCTGAGACTGAATCTGGCAGGGCCAGGGGACCCAAGCCACTGCCGAATTCCCCCCACCTGCCACGGTGACTCCGTTTGGAGTTATTTATTCCTCATTTGTGCATGGGAGGGGAGCTGATATTTTCTGCTCTTACACCCCAGGAAAGCACCACGTTCCTCACGTGAGGAAGAGCAGCAAGGAAAATAAAGTGTCTTTGGCAGCCAGGAGCCAGAGACCTGCAGGATTAACAGATCAATCGGCTCTGTTTTTGAAAAGCTAGAAAAGGTAAAGCATATCAGAAGTACCCCCCTACAATCCTGAAGTTTGGCAAACGGGAGCAGAGAAATGAATATTTAACCCACGAGCCAACTGATGCGGGCACATCTGAGCTCACACGCTGCTTTTGGGAACGTCTTTCCTGGTTTTTCACCCCCTGCTCTGTGACTTCCATGGAAGTCAGTGCTGGGGGTGTTGGAACATGAAACAAATCCTGCCCTTGGTGCAAGGCAGCGGCCAGGGGATGGTTTCAAAGGAGCTCCTGCAGCGATGCTCCCGGAGGAAATCCTCCGGAAAAGGCGCTGGAGCCAATTTCCCCCACGCTCTGCAGGGAGAGCTCTCCCAGCGTTATCTCAGCACTTGGGACAATTAATTTCAGTGTCACCAGCACTGATGGAGCAGGGTTTGTGTCCCTCTGGACGCAAGGACAGCATCGCTGCTCCCCGGGGTGACAGCTCAGCCCCCGTGTCCCCAGCGCCGCTGCTCTCACAGGAACCGGGGTCCTGCCCAGAACAAACCCCACTGCCAGCAGAACCCCGGGAAATCCCTCTGGGAAGGGGCGTTTTGGGCACTGACCGCACATCCCAACACCTGGGAAGGGCTGGGAAATCATCCACGGTGTTTTTGCCCCTCTGAGCTCAGCAGTCTCTGTTTCAGCACCGCAACCCATCAGCTCCCATCAGCTCCGCTCCCAGTGGCCCAGGGCTGGGGCAGCCCAGCAGAGCTGACCAGCCCAGCAGAACTGACCAGCCCAGCAGCGATGACCAGCCCAGCAGAACTGACCAGCCCAGCAGCGCTGACCAGCCCAGCAGCACTGACCAGCCCAGCCGCGCTGACCAGCCCAGCAGTGATGACCAGCCCAGCCGCGCTGACCAGCCCAGCAGCGCTGACCAGCCCAGCAGCGCTGACCAGCCCAGCAGCGATGACCAGCCCAGCAGCACTGACCAGCCCAGCAGCGATGACCAGCCCAGCAGCGCTGACCAGCCCAGCAGTGATGACCAGCCCAGCAGTGATGACCAGCCCAGCAGCACTGACCAGCCCAGCAGCACTGACCAGCCCAGGCTGTCACTGGGGACAGGACTGTCCCTTCCCCAGGGCAGCAGAGTGCAGAGCCCTTTTCCAGTATCTCTCCTATTTATTAGTTTTTTAAAACCCTGCCTGTGCTTTAGGAAGCCGCTGCATTCGTCACTGCTGATTCCCAGGGGAGCACAGGAATGAGAATCAGTTATTTAAGAAGAAAACCAGTTTTTGCTGCTACTACTGTGGGCTGTTTGGGTTGGGAATGAAAGCAGAACAGGATCTTCCCAAGCAGCACAGGGGCACCTCACCCACAGCTCTATTTTTATAAAAAGGGCACCCAGGTTGTGTCCACTCATTCAACACTTTCAAAAACTCCTTCCATGATAATGGATATTCCTGTCAAAAACGAGGCTGGCATTTGCTTACAGAGCAACAAAACTCCCAATTAAAATAATGTTTGAAAACCAAGCAGCAGCTCCCCTCCCCTCGGCCCTCCCCAAAAGCTGACTAATTATTTGAAGTGTATTTTATTGCCATCAGCTTCCACTAATGACCGTGTGAACTGCAGTGATGTGGACATGGCAATATCTCAAATTTTCACCAGCAGTAATTGCTAATGAAAGACAGTGCGTATTGTTTTATCTTTTTTTTCTTTTTTTTTTTTTTTTGGTTGGCTGCTTTTGTTGTGTGTGGTTTTTTTCTTTGTTTGTTTTTAATCCTGAATATATGAATAGTTGGGCAGCCAAGATTTGCTGTTAGAATTACTGGAAATATGGAGCCCCTTGACTCCCCATATTTCTGAAGAACAATTACTGAGATATTTTAATTTGACTGACTTCCAGTTCTTCACTTGTGCTTCCTTATTTTTGTACAGTTATAAGTCTCAGTGGAGCAAAGTTGAGGGAAAAGATGTTGATAGCAAGTTCATTTGCGGGAAACATTCAATTTTTGTACCGATTTAGAAACATCAGATGTCTTAATTTCCACTAAAATAAAAATGTCAGACTCACCAAAACTACATTCACTCGAAACTTCTGGTTTAGGATTTTGAAGGACAGTCACAGTTTCTCCCTAAGAACAACAATAATAAAGTTGCTTGAAGAGGGGGCGAACCCCCTTGTCATAAACTAAAGGCAGAGAGAGGAAAAAGGCTTTGCACGAAGAACAAAGAGCCCTGCCTTTACCTGTGCTGTGATCTGGATGCAGTATGGAAAGAATATATTAGAAAAATCTCTGTTTTTTGCCTCTCTGTGATAGCAAAATCAATCCCTGCCCAGCCAAGCCCAGAGGAGTCGCTGACTGCCAGCTCCGTCCCATTTCTGCCGCGATTATCGCGACAGAGGCTGAGAAATCCAGCACCACTGAGTCCGAGTGAGAAATAATGCTTGAGCATCTCTGCTGCTTGCATTAAGGAGACAGATTAAAGAGTTAATAATGCCTCTGATCAGCTTTTAATAGCCTCTAGATGCTTTCACACAATAAATAGATCTGTTGTGAAAATACTCGGGAACACGGTGAAATACCACACGCTTTGTGTCCTTTAAAATGCTTTAAATAGCACAATTATAGATTTAAAGATCATAATTGATTTAAATTGGTGGTGGAATGTAAAATTTTATATGATGCATGAAACCTCTCAAGGCTTTAAAACTGTAATTATCTTTGTCACTCTCATATTGCACCCCAAAGCTTTTCTTTTAATGATTTCGACGTTGCAGAAAATAAATGAAACGTTCCTATGGATTGGCAAAAAAATACCAAGGAAAAACCCCACGGGGATGCACCTTTGGGAAGAGGGAACAGGGTCAGGGTTGGCTGAGGCCTGAATTCCCTCCAAGCTGGGCAGGAAATGCAGGGTGGGGATGCCCTGTGTGGGTGATATTCACACCAGTGCAGGTGCCCTGCTCCACAAAAACCGGGCTGAAACCTCGGCAGATCCTCTCTGCCCACAGCCACCAGCATCTGCTGCTGGTTCACAATAGAAAAGCACAGTTTTGGGCATCCAAATACAGGAATTTAGAGAGAAATTAATGAATTATTAACTATGTCTCCATTGGCAAAGGCTACATGGAAGATTCCAAGCCGCTCTCCCATTTCTCCATGAAAAACCATCCCATACGGACCCACAAAACAGATTTTGTCGCTGCTCCCTCCTGGCAGCTCTGTCACCGCTGGGTGTGTTTGAGATTGGAGTCTCCTGGTTGCTGCACAAATCTGCCTCTCCTCCCTGAAAGAATTCCACGAAATTCCCAGCTCTTTGGGTAAACGCAAATCCCAAATTTCGGCCACAGAAGGAGCCATGGTGGGATTAACAGCGATTCCATCCAAAGGATTTAATGCAGGGTGGAGTGAAAACCAAACCCCTGTTGGAGGGTTAACCACTGATCCTCACCATATCAGAATCTGATGCTGTTTGAAGCCTCCAGACATTATTTAATACCAAAAAACCCCTACATTTAAGTAGCCAGAAAGAACAACATTAACTCAGGAAAGATTATTTCAGTTTATCTGACCCATATTTGGAAACTTAAATCAATTTAACATAGCAAAGCTCCCTTCAGTACACGAACAAGAAAAAGTCTTTCAAATCTGTTTATATTCCTCCAGATGTCAATGCTGATACCAGTGCCCAAACAATGAAGTAAACAATTAAGAATTTCTTTTAACTTCTCCTGCTTTAGAAATCCAGGGAAGAAAA
Source organism: Pardalotus punctatus (assembly GCA_013400915.1). Lineage (NCBI taxonomy): Eukaryota > Metazoa > Chordata > Aves > Passeriformes > Pardalotidae > Pardalotus > Pardalotus punctatus. Next base: position 34,423 of record VZTX01007047.1, on the reverse strand, counting down.
AAAAAAAACAAAACCCAGTGAATCAATGAACTAAAAATGGATAGAGTCGCTAGGAAAAGAGATTGTATTCAAGCTAAGAGGATATTGCCAACAATAGGTAGTTAAAAATGGAATTAACAACTAATAAAAGTGGTGGAGCATATCCTTTTAAAGAGCAATTTGAAAGGCTTTTCATTAAAACAACAGCTTTAGTCACAAACCTCTAGGTAAGACAAGGAACAGGCATATTTGGGGCTTGGGGGGGAAAAATTAGCTTGGACTCTGTGTTTAAGAGTTCCCATCTCAGAGTGTGTTTTGGTGGCTCAGAAAGTTCTGCATCAGAGCAAGCCCTTGGTATAGAATGTGACATTTTCCCCAAAGTGACAGAGGAAATGTGGCACATTTAGCACTCGTGGTGACCTCGGTGAAAGCGTGGCACGTTCAGGCTGCGGGGAGCAGCACCATCCCAGCAGCACAAAGATCAGCAGTGAACACCAGGTGGGAAGGACTTGCTGGGAAAACGCTGTTTGTGGCTTTGAATTTTTCAGGTGTTAGAAGAAAATGCTGATATTCTCCGTCATAACACGTGGTGGGCACAAATCAGTTCCTGTGGAATATTCCAAGGGGTTTTTAGAAGGTGTTTGTGTTTTCACAGCCCCACGTGGAGTGATGCTGTTTGTATTTTAACAGGGAGCAACCAGGAACTGAGAAAGTGAAATGATTCTGATCACTGGAGACAAAACCAGAATGAATGCCATTGACATTGACCAGATTGCAAAGTGCATCTATTGATTATTTCCATTTTCTCCCTCTTTATACACAGTGGAACTCCTGTTGGCTGAGGTTCCAAGGTAAGCTACAGGTTCTCTCGCTTTTTCTTTTTTCCCCCTTTCAACAGCACAATTGCAGAGTAGAAAGGCATCCTGTAAAAGATTTCTACTACAGTATAAAAACAGAGATGCTAAAGATGATGAGGGTGTGTGCGACAGTGAGAGCATAAACCTGCACACACATGAGCACATGAAACAGAAACAATCCTGTGTTTAGGGAAGAAGAGGAACAAGCAAGAAATACAAATTAAAAGAGAAAAACAAGCTGTTTTCCCTGATTCTATGTTTGCAACTTGAGAAAAGGTTGTGTTAAATTAAAAATAAAAGGACTGAAAATATAAGTTAGCAGAAAATGATGCAAAAGCTTAGTGGAGCCCAATGAGATGGAAAAGGTGTGCTCTGCTGCTGACTCTGTGCACTAAATTAGTTTCCCTCATCCTGCAGGAATCCTTGCTCTGTTTATGCACATAATGAACTGATTTTTCCCCCTCCAGATAAAGATTGTGAGCAGGAATGCTCTTATTCCAAACTGATTCTGGCACTTCATCTACTACAGAGACACATAAACATAATTCAGAAAATGAAGATATTCCAGGGCAGAGATCCCACCTGGGGGCCAAACGCCGTTTTGTGCAAAGTGGTGAGGATCTGAATGGGTCCGGGTCGGAGCAGCCGGGTTAACTGGGATTTGCATCCTCCCAGTGCCGGGGTTTGGCCCTGGGATTGTCCCTGCTGCGCCCTGGGTGCTCCGGGGGTCCCAGAGTCAGGGGAGGCTGCAAGGGGAGGTGAAAACCAGCACAGAGGGGCTGAACACAGACTTCATTTCTAGCCTGGGAAATGCAGATGGGCAATAATTCCAGGCAGTGTCTGATGGACCTGACCAGATGAGGATTTTGGGCTCCCAGCTGGCAGGGCTGGATCTCCCTCAGGTGTTCCCAGCGCAGGAACCCCGGGCTGGGCTGGGGGAAGCAGAACTTTGCAAACCCAGGGGCTGGGACAGCCCAGGTGGGTAAAAGTCAAACAGGTTTGTGTCTCTGAGCAGCTCAACCCGAGCAGGGCACCAGCAAGGCAAGCACAGCCTCTTGCTGCTCTAACAAGGCGCTTGCTAGGGGAAAAGAAAAGAAATTAATATCATTTCCAGCCTCTTCTGGGTTTAAACATTTGCTCAAGGCTTTCAGAAAAAGCCTCCTGCAGCAGTTGCCTGCTATTTTCTTTACCCCCCACCACACTGTCATCCTGCTCTGAGTGCTGCACATGATTTACCAGAGCCTACCTGTCCAAATGATGAAAATGAGAAAGCTTTTACCCAGTATGTATATCACCGAAATGTAACTATTACATACATTGGGCTGAATGGTTTTTATCCAGCTAAATACAGTCAGACCATTAATAGGAATGCTCAGTGCAGGGGTCTGCTTAAAAATCCACAAGACGAATAACAAATCATAATCCTGGCAAAGCAAAAAACACCCTTGTAAACCATTCCTTTTCAGGAGCCTTTGAAGTTACCTGCGGGCATTTGATAGTTGATTTAAAGTCCAGCATGAACAAAATCGATGGGGCTGTGGAATAAATGTACTTTGGACAGTGAAGGAAAGCCCCACTGTTTAGAAGGAGCCTGGAAAAGAAACTCTAGGAAGTCTATGTAAAAAACAGCCCTGCAGAAGCTCGGTGGGTGCATAAGTAAAACCTGGAATGCCAAATTCTTTTTCCTAGATAGCCATAGCTGAAATCCTGGTATCAATAAAGTGGAGTTTTACCAGTTGTTTAATCAAGGCCAGAATTTAATTCTCTAATTTCAGGTTGAAAGAACTTGGTAAACCAGCTGACTTCAAAGAAGAAATGTGCTTTTACAAATTAGAACTCGTTTTAACTTGAGAAGTATTTTAGGGAATGTTTTGAAGGCATCTGCCATGTGCCTCAGCTGCCCATGATGGCTGCAAAGCGGCTGAACTTCCCATAATTTGCCTTCCAAGTCTTCCACCTTTTTTATTAATTCACTCTATTCAGCCTTTCTAATGACTGAAATTATTGAAGTTGCGTGTGATCCACACCCAGGAGCTGGAGAAAAAGACTGGATCAAGCATTACAAGCTTCTGAAAAGATCGAATTTGGGACAATAGAGCAACAAATATGTCTCAGAAATCCTGCAAAGCGTGACAGAGATGCACCTCAGAATCCAGGAGCAGAAAATACACATTATCACCAGGAAATGACTGTAATGCCATCCTGCAGGATGGTAAAAGTTGATGCTTTCCGTGTAGGGAAAAGTGGCCTTATTACTTCTGAAAGAAAACAGCATTTCAAGCTAAATCACCGTGCCCCATCTCACCTGCTGCATTCCTGCTTTAGGTGAAGGATACAGATGTAGGTAGACTTTGGGAGAAGAAAACAAATGTAATTGCAAATACCTCACCATAAGCATTTACATGGAGAGCAAACTAACCAAGTTCTGCGTATGTAAATACAAATTTTGCCAATGCTGCTGTTTTGGGTGTGATATAGATTTAAATATAAAAATAAAAAATATATTAAAAAATAAAAATAAAAATAAAAATAAAATATATAAAAATTAAAAATATATTAAAAATAAAAATAAAAATATAAAATTAAAATAAATATATAAAAATTAAAATAAAAAAATAAAATAAAAATATAAAAATATAATAAAAAATTTTAAAAAATATAAATAAAATAAAAATAAAAATATAAAAAATAAAAAATAAAAATAAAAATAAAAATAAAAATAAAAATAAAAATAAAAATAAAAATAAAAATATAAATATATATGAAGCGGTGCAACAGGAGGAGGTTCAAATTAGCCCTGAGCATGGGATCAGCTGGATATTTTCAAATTAGCACAGAAAATAGACCTTTATTTCTCCGTGTTGGAGCTACAGGGACTCTGGTGCACAGCCAGCACAGCTGGGACAGGCCCAGAGCGGCTGGGGCTACCCCTGGGTCCCTGGCACTGTCCCAGGCCAGGCTGGACAAGGCTTGGAACAGCTGGGATAGGGGAATTTCTCCCTGCCCAGGACAGGGGGAAGGGATGAGCTTTAAGGTCCTTCCAACCCCCATCAGTCTGGGAATCCATGAATCCATGAAAATTGCAAAAGGAAGAGGCTGCCCCATGATTTCTGTGGCCTCACGCCCCAGCCCCGTGCAGGTACAGACTGACCCCAAAGGGTGACACCAGATCTCTGCCCACCATAGCTGAGAACCAGCCAAGAGTTCTGCCCCCCCCCTTTTTTTTTTTTTTTTTTTAGGAGACTCTTTGAGCATATTTGAGTGCTTGTTTTTCCATCCGTGCGATTTAAGCGCGTGAATCACGGCCTGGGCTGGATTTCTGTGCGGTTGGCTCATTTGACATGAGAGTTCTGTGATCAAACAAGCCCCTAATAACCTCTCCTAGCTCATAGGAACCTGGATTATTCTACCCAGTCTATTATTCAACCACTGATCCACAGGCCAAATTTCCTTTTCAAAAGGGCTGGTAAAGGATGCTTTTCCTTGTCCCTTTTACGAATCCAGATGTTGAACAAAGGGAGCAATTCTAAATGCAGGTATTTATTCAGCACAGGATGCCCATCTATCTTCTCTTTCTCTACCTGCTTTGTGGTTCACAAAGGGAACAAGAATTTCCCTAGATTGCAGCCCCGTGCCCTTCACAGCAAGCATCTCTTACAAAATTGTATTTTAAATATATTTATCGCTTCCTCTGCTAAACTTTTTCAAGGAAGGAACAACTGGCCCAAAAGTTTGTGTCTTGCTCTCTGTGCAGCACCAGTGACCCCGGCTCATCCCTCACACTGCCACCAGCAGAATCAGCCTCAAACCCGTTTGTCTGCTGTAATACTGGGTCTTTTAGGTTGCAAATGGAACAGATTTTTATTTAAACCCCCATCTAAGAGTGTCATTATCCACAAATCTGCTCATAAATGTTTTGGCAACTGACAAAAAAAATTAACTTCAGAAGAGGAAGCCATTAGGATGAAAACATTTCAAATCATGTCATTCATCAGATCTCTGCTCATCCAACAAAACTTGCTTTTGTTACAGGCAATTGTGGTGCTTAATCTCGGTACTTTTCAGCAACACATTTTTCTGATTAAAAAACCATAATCATACTGGCAGTAGTTAGAGATAGAAAAGATCTATTAGCTCACTAAGCCCAGCTCCCTTCCCTAGCAGGATATAATCCCCGGCAGGAAGTCTTTCAGATATTAACTTGATCCAGAGCTTAGTGTTAGCCAAGGGACTGAGCACGGAAATCTGTACGGAGGTGTCACAACACTTGGAATTCACAGCACCAAAACGGTCGGGTTTTTTTAATTTCCCTTTTTCTCCATTTGCCAGTGCAGGCACAGGGCTGGAGTTCAGCAGTGGGAACGGGCTGGGAGCGCCAGGACGGGGCTGGGCGTCCCCAGAGCGGCACCAGGTGATGTGGGGTGAGCAGGGACAGAGGGGATCCCATCATCCTGGGGGTCCCGAGCCCACCTCCCTAGCAGGTGATGTGGACAGAGGGGGACCCCATAATCCTGGGGGTCCCAAGCCCACCTCCCTACCAGGTGATGTGGGGTGAGCAGGGGCAGAAGGGGATCCCATCATCCTGGGGGTCCCAAGCCCACCTCCCTAGCAGGTGATGTGGGCAGAGGGGATCCCATCATCCTGGGGGTCCCAAGCCCATCTCCCTAGCAGGGGCAGAAGGGGATCCCATCATCCTGGGGGTCCCAAGCCCATCTCCCTACCAGGTGATGTGGGGTGAGCAGGGGCAGAGGGGGATCCCAACACCCTGGGGGTCCCAAGCCCACCTCCCTGGCAGGGAAGGCCGGTGGGATGAGGAGGGATGGGGAAAAGGAAAGGTGAGCAAAGTGATGCGGGAGCAGCGAGGGAAAGGCTCGTGGGGAAGGCGTGGCTCGGTCTCAGAAATCTTTCCCACCTCAATAATTCCGTGCTGAGTTCAGCCTCAATCCTTGTCCCTCTCCATGGCATTTCGATCTCCAGCGGATTCCTTTTCCCAGCCCTCCCCTGCTCCACGCCAAAACCTCCGATAAATGGTATTAAACTCCCTGGTGTGCCTTGCTCTGCTCCTCGCTCTGCTCCTGCCACAGCCCCAGACACAGAATCTGTGCCCCCTGCACGGAGGGGAAGCACAAACGTAGTTGCAGTGTTTTAGGATTTTCCTTTCTCTCTCATGGAGAATATAGATAAACTGTACTTTCTTAATCTCTGTGTTTTGTGTTAGAGGTGTACAAGCCATAACCAATAGGTCTTTGGGGGTGGATTGTCTTTGGCCAATAGACACTTGTTTATTACTGTGTATAAAAGAACTTCTTGTAAATAAAACCTTCTTCTTCGCCATCTTGAAGCCTGTCTGCCTGACCTCTCTACCTGCTTCCACAAATCCCACCAACAACACACAAACCCCCTGCTGCCCCCAAAAAACCGCCCACAGCAGCTCGGCTGGGCCACAGCGGGTGTGCAGAGGAAACCACCTCTGAATTACGTTCAGAAAGGAAATATTCAAGTGGGAAAAACAAAGAAAACCCCTTCAGCTGGGAATCCTGCTAGCCAAAGAAATTTATAAGGAGGCTGCTCTTCTACTCCGCTCCATCTCCATCAATCCATCAGCACTGAAAGCTGCTCCTGACCTCCACTCACCCTTTTTAATTTAGGCATCTCCATGGGTGCAGGCTCCTTTGAACATCTTCAGGAGCTCCCTTTGCACCTCGGCATTCCTAGAGAATGCTTTCTGCACAATTAAGGAATTCTGAAGGCCCTCATGAATGTGTCAATATTAAATTTCTCAGCCAGGTCTATCAATACCATCCAAAAGATTTATTCTGTTTCATTCCAAGTACATCACTGCTTATGTGGAGCTGGTACAGACACTGAAATACTGCCACAGGTAAGAATAATCTCCTTAGAAAACCACAAACCCCAAAGAAACAGAAAACCCCCAAATTTTAAAGTTTTTTTTAAAAAAAAATTTGCTATTTTAAAGCTCTAAATAGGATTCATGCATAATGAGACACATTTCTGCTAAGTGAAGGGCAGCTGATCCATTTTAACAGATCCAAAACCAAAAACCAAAAACTAGAACCTGACTCTTCCTCTCTGCCACCCTCACCTGATTTCCAAGGTTTCCTCCTCCAGCTTTGTTTTCTGGACGGAAACAGAACACAAAGAATTGAACCTCCTCACAGGGCATCACTGAATTCAACAAGGCTCCAAAATGTGGGGCATTTAATCCTGAATATTGATTTACAGGTTACAGGAAATAACCTGATTTCTCGCCCTCCAAAATCTGCAGAAAGTCTCCCATTGGCTTCAGCTCTCAAATATCACGGGAAAAATTCAAGGTGCTTTTATGAGCCCAAATGAACTCATTCAGCCAAAAAAAAAGTGTTTAAAATTTGGTGCTGTGCAATTCATTACATTTTAAAATTATATAGCAAATAGTTTTCTTTTAGGTTCTAAAAACTGTTTAAAGTACTTTATAATTCAATAACAGAACTATTAGAAGAAAAGGTGATGTTAAATTAAAACACCTACCTAGCTCTATGCTTTTAATTTGGAAAATTGCAATCAGAAATGGAAAGATGGAGATTTAACAGCTATATTGAAGATGATCAGAAGAATTATTTCCATAAAGGTTAACAACAGATAATTACTTTCTCAGGAAATCACTAAAATGTCATGATTTTTCTGCTTTGTTTTCAGGGAAGTTTTATGATGCTCCCTTCTTGCCACTTGGCAATGAAACAAATGAGGTTAGATGGCAAAGATTATGAAAGAAATTAGCAATAATGAGTCCAGTAACTAAAAACATTAGTAGAGAAAATTGAGTTGACCTTACTTTTATAATTATTCATTTTCTTAATTGTTTTTTTTTCCTGCAATAATTGGACCGAAATTAAATAATCCGAGGTACAAGGCTCACGTGTGATGGGGTGTTTGGCACAGATTAATGACCTTCCACACCAGCAAAGTTGTGCCCACTCTGGAGGTCACCTCTGGGAAAAATACCTGCCCTGAGCCTGGCCCAGCTGCAGATCCTGCCCAGAGACCCTCGCTGCAGGATGGACAAACCCTCCCAAATATTTGATATGGCAGCCACAGCCAGGAGAGGGGAAGCGGAATTCCAGGAAAATCGCGGTGGTGACCCTCAGCTCTGCCCAGCCCCAAAATAATGGGTTTTGGGCAATTCTTTCCGGCCACACCAACAGACAGAGCGAGATTTTCCCACCCTACCACAAGGGTGGACTCCTTAGGTAAATAGGGGGATTTTATGGTAAATAATGCCCCATCCCTGCAGCCTGGGGAGCAGGGGGCAGGTGCCACCCTACACCCAGCGGGGTTTGCAGAATCCAGTCCCTGTTATCGAGGGAAACGCTGGGATCAGCTCAGGCAGCTCAAAGGGGATAAAAGCTGAACAATTCTCAAATTCAGGGCTCCAGCCTCACTATTCACCCACGGAAGGAGCTCAGTGCTGGGATCTGCAGTCCCTCTCACCTCCCGAGCATCTCCTTGCACTCCCTGAGATGGGGATCAGACCACCCACAGCTCCCTGCAGCACGAGTTCATAACAGAGCCAACGGGGCTCTTGAGAAAGCGGATAAAATCTCACAGAGCATCGAAATCCTGAGAGCAAAACTCAAGGAAACTTTCCCTCAGAACTGTGTGAATCTCTTCCCTCTCCCCTTTGTTCTTCACCTTCCTCCATTCTTCGGACACAGCACTGGACAGATGGGCAATATTCAGAAATTAACGTCTCCAAACATGGAGACATCATCATTATTATTATTATTACTATTATTATTATTACTATTATTATTATTACTATTATTATATTACTATTATTATTATTACTATTATTATTGTTATTATTATTATTATTACTATTATTATTACTAGTATTAGTATTAATATTAGTATTAGTATTTAGTATTAGTATTTAGTATTAGTATTATTGTCAGTGCCATGTAAATGAGAGCCCAGAGTAGAGCAACTGAGAGATGAACTCTCAGGTTACACACAGTCCATGGCTGAGTAAAAAAAAAATCAAAGCTGGAGCTCCCAGATCTCTCCTTCAGCTCCAGGTCTGTCCCAAAGTAATTCCAGAAGGATTAATGGCTTTTTAGAGTGGATGGAGCAAAGCTGGAGCCAAACTGGTTTTAATCTCAAGCTGTACCCAGGGCTGGGGGAAGCTGCATTTTTTTCCTGAGCTTTATTGGGCACTTCAGTGTTGATGCAGATTCAGCAGCAGACCCCAGCACACTCCTGTGACTCAAATCCCAGCCTCATACAGGTCTTGTCCTGTGTTTAAATGCAATTTAAACAGCGGTTCCAGCAGGTGAAATGATTGCAGTGTTTGATACATTAGCTCACACTAAGTTTAAAAGGGGAGATGGGAATTAATGGATTCCCTCTCCAATTATTGCTTCTGCAGAAACACACAGAGCTCAGCAAAGGGACACAGTCCCAAACTCGCCGTGGACAAACAAACTTCACAGCTGAGAGGATGCAAAGGTACAAACAGGCCTTCTGCACACCCAGGTTATTTCCTTTGTCAACAGACGTAAAATGGATCGTTTTTCTTAAAAGTGAAACCTGCAATATAAAAACCCCTGCCTGCTTTGCACTGACATAACTCACAGCATCATTTGTATAAAATAATGAAGCCATCCTACCCCTTTTCGTTCTATTCTTCTTTAAAACACAAATCCAGGTCTCATAAATCCACTATCTCTGCTGCTTCTTTATATCTACAGAAATTCCTTCACCATTTCTCACTCCCCAGTAACACCAGGCTCCTGCCCAGTCCCACTCCTGAGCACGTTGGTGTTTACCATCATTCTTTAATGTTCTTTCTTTCTGGTCATAATTTGAGTGGTTTCCTCCTCCCTCCAGCATTAAGTTTACAACTTTTAACACTCGGTGTATAAGAAAATCGCTGCTGTCTGGGGGCTGAGGCAGGAGAGAACAGAATCTCTGTTTTTATTCCTGGTAAGTCAGAATTGCCCTGCAAGCTTTATTATCTGGGATCACAATTAACCCTTTATTAATCAGCTTTTGTAAAGAAGATATCTTCATCTTCCAAGCTAAGGAAAACGCTTCACTCAGTGCCCAGGATGGATTTACAGCCAGGAATGCTGTGGACTCAACAATCAGAGACTGCTGACTGCAGAGAACAATGAACTTGTTAGTTAACAGAATTAACAGTGCGTTGTTTAAGGATAATGACAGCAATAAAACAGGAGATGTGAAGTTGATACAGTCACAACTGAATCATAATGGATGAGATATTTACGGCAAAGCTGTTAAAACATTGAATAAAATATGGGAAGAGCAAAAGCAGATGTGATTTTATTCTTCAGAGCTGAAGCTTGTAAAGTATGAGATAGCATGAGTAATAATCACAGGTTCTGGTTCACAATGCATTAATAAATATTGATATGGTGCCAGTGCTGAAACTTTCCAGATACCAAAATAAAGTGAGAAAGCATGCTCTTGCATTATGGATTGCTAAGTTTAAATTTTAAGGCACACATGGCAATGCACCCATTCTGTTTCCCACCCCCCGCACTCTCTCACACACACACCTCTCTATTTAGGGCCTGAACAAACCCTCCCTGCGCAGTCCCCAGTGCCACAGCCCCAGAGCAGGGCTGGAGGGCTCCTGGTCTGTTTTAGGGCAGAATTCTCTCCATCCCCGGTGCTTTGGGGCAGAGCTGGGGCAGATCAGCTGTCTCTGCCCTGGAGTGTGAGGTGAAATCGCAGGGTGAGGGCAAAGGGGTGCCCTGGGAGGAGCAGCCCAGCCCCAAAGCCCCTCCTTTCATCATCCTACAGCCACTGCTGATGCTCCTTCTCCTCCTCAGGGATGGGATTTCAGCCGGAAAAACGATCCCAGCCCGAGCAGACTCTGTTTTCTGGCTGCGGTTTCAACCCCGAGTTGAGGTGGTGTAAACCCGACACGAAGCTGAACCAGAAATGAAAAACTCCAGCGGATCTGAGTCAGTTCCCCTCCCACCTGCTCAGCCACATCCTGCTGCCATGTCCTCCCTGCCAGCCAGCGCCTGCCTGCATCCAGCATCCCGCAGCATCCCGCAGCATCCCGTACCATCCCGCAGCATCCCGTACCATCCCGCAGCATCCCGCACCATCCCGCAGCATCCCGCAGCCTCCCGCACCA
>VZTX01007044.1:20998-32312 GCA_013400915.1 Pardalotus punctatus | reverse complement strand
AGGCACAGTGGTGGTGGTGGTGGTGGTGGTGGTGCCCTCGCTGCCCCGGTGGGAGCAGGTTCAGCTGCAGAGCCCAGCACTGGTCCCATGGAGCAGCAGCCCCACGGGCACACTGAGCACTGGCAGTGGTGCCCCTGCGCTCTGAAGAGCTCCCAGGTGGCAGTGAGGTTCTCTCGGAACCTCATCAGCCACTGCTGACAGGTTTCAAGGTGAGACGAGAAAAGATTACACAGATAAAAGGAAAAGATAGGAGGAAGACTTTAAGCTCACTCTACAATCATGCTAGCTTTGTCAAAACAAAAATCAGAGCTAAATCCTGCCACCTCACAACTTCCCATTGCAGAAAGTGCTCAGGCACAGACATTTTCCATGGGCTGCCCATTGCAGGCACAAGGGAGAGACTCCAGCATCTTGTCTGCACAGCAGCACCACCAACAAATGTTGCAGCAGTAATGGAAAATCGTCGTGATGCAAAGCAACAAGATCACATGGTACGTCCAAGAGCCCTCAGAAAGGCAAAGGCTCTCCAGATATTGCAGAGGGAAGCTCAGAATTGCTCCCAGTTCATTAGGCTTTGCCTGAGGGGCATTCTTCCAATATTAACTACAAACAAGGTTAAGGTTTTGTGCATGCAATGCAGAAAGGTGAAGGGGAAGGTTTACCAAAAGCCATTTGTAAATATGCTAAGGCAATTCATATCTGTTTTTAAAACTCATCAAATATCCTGTGTACTAAGTCACCTTAAACAAGAATGTTGAAAAAGATCTGTCAATACAACAACATCTTTTTCTGCATAGAAATTTTACATCAATGCTGGCAAAGAGTATGTGCATAAATTACACATCGCAGAACACACAGTGCAATTTCCTTCCCTCCAGGCACCGACACTGTGTTCCCCTGCAGCCTGCCTCTTCCTCCCAGCTTTATGACCCCGGTGAGATGAGCTCTCACTGTTTTTTTCCTTGTTACATTCTGATATTTCAAAGCATGGTCTGCTTCTCACTCCCATCTCCCTGCTCCACATTATTAATGAATTGGAAAGCAGACATCATTAGTTTTTGGAGACCATTTCTTTTAAAATTTACAGAACCCTTCATCTGAATCCCCAGAGCCAGTCTGCTGTTCTCATCTTGGAATCTTATTAGCATCATATCTCCTGGATCCTGCCATGCAAACTGCATTGCTATGCACTTTCCAGCACTTGACCCTTTTGCCGATGGAATTAATTTTCTCTTTGAAGCCGGAGCAGCATGCTGTTGTGCTTGTTAAAGGAATAAAACTCATGGTGGAACAAAGGAAACAAGCAGAGGTTATTCTCAGTTAAATATAGGCCACAATAAGGTTTTATATAGACAGGCTGAGAGAGATTGGCCAAAAGAAATAATAGACTGATGATGCTTTATTACCAGAAACATCTCCCAGAATAGCAGGCAAATAACTGATGGATAATACTCACTGGGAGTTTCTGGGTTTATAATACCTCCTGTTCATCAGCTTCACCTTTCTTTGCAACAATCTGAATCTGCCATCTGCTTCTGTATCCAAAATCCCCCAGACTTCTGGTGAATTAATTGTGAATTTTGGTGAAATTAATGTGCAAAATTCAAAGAACCAGAATTTGCTCCCTGCTCGGGGCAATGGAAATGTGCCCAAGCTCTATCTGAAGTGCATAAATTAAAGCCCTGGTACAAAGAGGTCTTTCTCTGAAAAAGTGTAATATCTAGGACCCCAAGAACATCCATGTCATTGCTACTATCCCCTTAAAAGGCACAACATCCCTAATACATGAAGTAAAGTAGTACTAGAAAATGTAAAGTGTTTGTTGCTCAGTTTGGGCTGTTTCTTATTGCACAGGACTCCTGGAACTGAAAAACTTCCCTCCCTCATCTGCATTGTTTTTACAATTTTGCTTCTGCCGTCTGGTTTTAGGAGCAATCTTTACTATGACTGCTGTAGAGGAAATTCCTTAGTTGAAGGCTTCATCCTTTCCAAAATCTCATCAAGAATATGTTAATAAAAACCTGCAGAAATTTAAGTAACTTCTTGCAAAAAATACAAACCCAAAGAGCCCAGAATAGCAGAGCAAAGCTTACACCTTCACTATCAGTAAAGCCACCAGGCTGAACTTGGGAATTGGAACGGGTCTTGGACGGCTCACACAGCTGGCGGTGGGATAGGTCACCCGTTTGAATCAGGAGCTGACTGGATTGCTCGTTTCTCATGGCTGGGCAGTGGTCCAAGTGAAAGGAGGAGAGAGGAATCCGGCTCATCCTAATCACACAAGGAAGCCACAACCCCAGAGTCCTATTCATGTCATGGAGTCTAAAGGAAGAGGAAATGTTCCCAAGCCGGGTGGGACTGGAAGCAATTCCTTCCTCTCTGCACACATCTGCCCTGTCCATTAAAGCCAGCCCAGAGGTCAGCCCTGGAGATGGGCTTTGCTGTGAGGGTTGGTTCTACCTCATTTTGCTCACAAACAGCCAAATCTTGACAGCATCATCCAGGAACTTCTTCCAACACTCCCCAGGTCATGTCAGAGTCATACTCAGCACCCCAATCTTGTCTCCCTCCCTTTCCTATCTTGCCATGACCCGTAACATTGGTCTGTCTGGGAAAGAAAGCATCCCAGGCACAGGTACCTCAGGCAGTGACAGGATGGTGCCTCATGGTGTGCAGCAAACCTGAATGTATTTTCCAGGCTACTGTGCTAGTAACCCTGGGTGAGTGAGTATCATGCCCATTACCTTATCCTTTACCCTGTCCTCCGAAGAGCAAGAGAGCTGGAGACTGGTAGTCATTCTTTTGTCCTCATTTACTCTTCACCTTCTGAAAACATGGCAGAAGTTGGTGCAGAATTCATCAGGCAAACAGTGTTACAGCAGCAGCACAAGTGCCAGAGACAGACTGGCAAGAGCTTATGAATAGCACGGTGGATGATCTATAGCCAGAGCCATGGGCAAGCGCTAGCCATTAGTCTGGGTGCTGGTAATGCACTCCCTGAGTCCATTACTCACCAATCCATCAGGCAGCCTGCTACAGACGGAGAGATTCCAGCACCTCTAAATCTGTAAAGCGATGGCTGGCAGCCTGCACTACATGCCCTAGGTTACAAGGGCATGGAGAAAGACAATTCATTTTATGTCATAGCCAGTATTTCCTCTTCTCCTTTTCTGTGTGTACTTAAGAAATGGACCTTCTATTATCTGCAGATTGATAGCCAGGAGAATGCTCTGGTGTCTCTGATCACATTTACTACTGAGAAAGCTTTCAAAAGGCGATGAACTTCACAGTTCTCATTAGTTGGACTAAGTATGGAAACATGCATGACTGCAGATGGATTTCTTAATTTATGAACAGTGCCTACAGTAGAACTATTTTAGAAAAACACTACAATTACAAGACACTATTGGAACACTGGATATGACAGAATCAAGGTTGCCAGCATAATCTGGGCTCTTCTGTATAAGAATTTGCTATAGGCTCTGATGCACATCTCGCACTATCCTGGACTTATTAATTCATACGTGCACAGAAAAGGCATCAGTCAGTGCTTCCTACCTTCCTTCAATGTGTGGCTCCAGCTCCAACTTGCATTTAGTGTCCACTTTTCAAACCTCTCACAGAACTTTGCTATTAATCTGCTAGTGCAATTTATATGACATTCATCAGTCTCAATTCTCCAGGAGCATTCCCTAATCTCGACACCCCTGTGAGGAAAAAGTTTTATCATCTGCACTTTCCAATAGTCAAATAGAGACAGAGAGAGACTCAAGCACAAGACTGGTCCTCTAATTTCAGGTGCTTTGTTCGAGGTGTCTAGTTCTGATTTGTGAAGCACTTAAAAACTTTATAGCATTTCATATGTTTCAAGCAAAACTGTGAGTGCTCAGCAATTCCGCAAAGAAATACCTTCCCGTTCTGGGCGTGGAAGACAAGGAGTTATCTGCAAGAATCCTGGCTTGTCCTCTGCCTCCAGTTACATAACAAACATAACAGCCCTGTGACTGTATCTGTCTCTAAAGGCAACTCCGCACTGAGGCAGCTCCAAAGCCACTGTTTGCCATCCACCAAAGGTTCCAAAACAGCAGGGTGAGGAATCCCACACATGACAACCACATGTGCCACATGCTGATCCATTTCCAGTGCAGGGTCTGTGTGTGCAGCAGGTGACCAAAGAACAGGCACTGACACCTGAGGCTGGGCTCAATCACACCAGCATGGCAGGTTCTGTAGTTTGGCAGTGTAGGTCAAGAAGTGGCAAGCAAACAAAAAGAGAATCTTTCCATAGAAAATGTCAATACTCCCTTTATGTGACAATATGAGTCAATATATTACATGTAAATTAAACACAGAAACTTCACACATTAAATTTTAAATAGGAAATTAACTTTGAATACCTAGTTCAAGGCACCCTTTCAACTTTCCCTTGCCACACTCGAGGTCTGTAATAATGAACACACCAAACCCTCCCTCTTCTCCTCCCTGATCCTGTTTTCCCCATTCACAGCCACCTCGACATCTGTTTTAACTGAGCTTTGTATTCAGGACTGAACAGAAATAGGAAATGCTGCTCATGTCCAAGACAGGTGGATTCATGTTGCAGTAAGCACCTGAAATTTCTCATTTCATGCGTTTTGAACATCCAGATTTGCAATTCAAAACCGCTGACACATTTTGGTTCGCTTTCCTTTTAGGGAGCCAGTCTGGCCATAAAATAAAAGGGGCAGCCTGAAGCATGAGGTGTGGCCAACACAACCCATAGGAGCTCCCACTCCCTGCCTTGGCCAGAATGACTGGGAAGCAGGGAAGTGGAAGAATGAATGACAAATGGAAAAACCACGCAAAGAAAAGCATATGAGCCTAGCAGAACTGAAATCAAAGCTTTGTCATCCCAAGGAACATCATCATCCCAAAGAAGGAGGAAGAGGCACACACAGTGGTGAAATGGGAGCAGTAGGAATTCATTTGCCTTGGAGGCATCCCTACACATGAACTCACACAGGCACAGAGGAAACCTCACTCTGCTATTCCTGCAGGGAACCCTAACCCTCAGGCTAACCCTAAAGCAAGCATTAACCTACTTATTGTTTCCTGGGGCAGTTTACAGGGTGAGGAAGCTGCCTGTTTGGGAGGAAGAGGAGCTGATCTCAGCATCTGAGTACAATATCCTATGGTCACCTGAGAGCGGCTCCACGAACCTCTTGTCATTTTGGCAGAGCGGGGCTAACGCAGGGCACCCTCCCGTCCTTGTTTTGACCCATCTCCTTCCACAAATAGACAAAATGTAACTTCATTAGAACAGAAGTGTCACTGTTTTAGGAGCCCTTTTCTGGGGCACCTTTGGAGCCTTCAGCTTCTTCCTTCTGTTAAAACTCTCTGACTGCACTGAGGGCCCAGGCTGACTCACCTGTGCCAGCTCTGTTCTGCTTATCTCACAGGATGGGAAAGGGACAAGGGATGTGACCACCCGCCCTGCTCGAAAAATCCTCGGAATTCTCAGCTGCTCTCGAAGAGCCAAACACCACCTGCCAAAGTCAGAGAGTGCCAAGAACACCCTTCTCTGGGCCCATGCTCACAGGGCTTGGCTGGTTGAGCAGCGTTTGTCCCTTCAGAAGATTTATCCTGCATCGCCCTTTCCCCTGGTTCACCACCAAACCCTGAAAACCTGCTGTTGGCCTGACTGTAATCCTGGATCTTCAGGAACAAACACCGTACTTCCATTCAAACATATGATCACAGCAGCAGGAGATGCTGCAGTCTTTAGCATGGGTCATCATGGTGCCACCTTTGAGACATACATTTGTAGGTACCAGAGCAGAAAGTCCCAGTCCTGGGTCTGGGGACAACACAGTGACAGTGGCAAAAACAAAGTACACAGAATCACCGAGCTGGCAAAGTGGGTGGGCACCACTAGGTCAGGCAAAACATGAGAAAGGGCGACAGAGTGTCTGGGGGAGCAGGAGCTACGGGCACTGTGTGAGCAGGCAAACAGAAGGGAGGCACCAGCTGCCAGTAAATGCTGAGTGACTACTGCGATGAGCTGTAGCACTACTGCTGGCCTTTGCTGGAGGGCTTTCACCTGTCCTGTGACAGCTAGAGCCAGCCATGTTGCTGTACTTTATACCTTGGAATGTACACTTAAGAAAGGAACACATGGTTTTAAGGAAGAGAAACACCAGATCTCTCCAGCTGGGAGCCTAATCCTACAAAATCTGCTCCTTCAGTTACTGAAGAAAAGTCTAAGTGGCTGAATTTCACTGTGCCAAGATATTTAACCATATAATTTCCAATCAGAGCTATCCCTACAAACACAGATCAGCTGCAGTGATCACTGGGAAGAGAGCACCAGAGCCACAAACAGGCCTTAACATCAGGATGAATCTTGAGAAGGATCCTGATTTCTATTTGGGAATTCAGCAGCCTGTCCTGTTTTGCTGAAGATGTTCAGCACCTTTTTCCCCCAAGTCTGTAGCACCCAGGCAATATCTGCCTGTAGCGCCTTTGATACTTTTCAGTCATTCTTTTGATACAGAATTGTGCTGTATTCTCTCATCTCACTGAATCTTTGCCTCCATCAAACCCAGGACCAGTGGTCTGACTGCCATCCTACCACCTTAATTTTATCTACACCAGGAACATGGGAACTGCACATTTACACTCTGTTTTCATTTTATATATTTTCTCTCTTCTGCAAGTGATCAGCTTACTTCTTTTTAAAGCCTGCAGTCAGCTTTAATCTACTTAGCTGGGATTAATAAGAGATTTGTTAAAGATTTAAAGATTTTACACACTTTGCTTACAACTGTTTTTATCTATAACCATCAGGCAAAAAGCCCCATGCAGACAAGCCGTTCCTAATGCTGGGCACATCTGTCAGGTGTGCCAAGGCTGTGATGTGATGCTAATGGCTGATGCTTTTTGCTGGCACAGTGGTGCCCTCATGGACCTGGTCAAACAGCAGTGCTCAGACTCTGTCCGTATGTCATCCTTCTTCTGCAAGACTCTGTAAGGGAGGGAAAGAGCTGCCAGCTCAGAATGTGGGTCTTTGCATTGGCATCAGCAGCTCCCACTGCCCCAGAGTTTGGCAACAATAGGAGTGGAAAATTTGGATTATTCATACAGCTGAGGCTGCCATTGCATGCTGGTGCATGCTTTACCCAGGAGAGGTAGGAAGGAAACTGGAGTTCCTGGGGGCTATCTGTAACTGCACAAAATTATCCCACTGCTCAAAACAGCATTGGTACTGACAGAATGGAAGCAGGCAGTAGAGTGACTCTAAATGGAATGGAAACTCTTCTTGTTGGAAATTATAACAGCAGGTAATCCAAGCAGGCACATAGCTAAACGGTGCTCTGCTGGGGGGCCCCAGGCACAGAGAAGCCACAGATCAGAAATCCCTGGATCTATGTTTCAGACAACTTATCGAGGGACAGAGAGCAAGTCCTGCAGGCAAAGGCCCCAGGAAGTCCCAAGGATGGAGCTGCAGGTAATTCTTTCAGTGCCACAGGTAAGGAACCACAGGAGAACACTGGAAGAGAGCAAGAGGAATCTGCAGGTATGACCTGTTCCACCGGCAAAATCCACTGTCTCAGGAAAAGAAACCCAGACCATGAATGGCACTGCCCCTTGTTACTGACCTACAGACAGTCTTGTCTGGCAGACACAGAGGTTTCGGTGCCTGTTCTGGATGACCTTTTCTTCTCCCTCCCCCAGAAAAGCTGTATCATCCCTAAACATTTGCCAGTCCTCGGTGCAGCATCAAACCACAAGAGAATGTTCATGTGTTTTGGTGGTTGCATATAACTATCAGAAAGCAGCACAGAGCGTGCGGAGGGGGACCAGAACCAGCATACTGAACAGCCCAGATCAGGACAGGGACTGGGACTTGCTCCCCATGGAGCGCTCGGCACAAGGAGTGGGACCAGGACCATCCGCCCGTGCAGCCCAGAGCACAGTGGGGTGGCTCCACACAGAGCTGTGGCTCTCCCCAAACAAAGACTAAGTCCCCCCTGACGCCTGCAAATTGCCCCACAGGTGGAGCTCCTCCTCCCAGCTGTGGTCCGGCCTTGGTGCTGGTCAGCCCTGACAGCCTGCCCATCCTTGTCCCACCTGGAGAACTGAACCGGCACCAGTTCCAGTGCAAGGTCTGCTGCTGCTACACTGAACACACCGACAGGGAAGCAGACATTCTTGTCTCCAGCCTGCAGAAGCCTTTGTGACAAGTGAAGCAGGGTAGTTTGTCTTGAGGTTAAAAAGATCTCTGACTCCTCATATTGCAGGGTCACTGATCACAGAGCTGTGGAAAATTCCCCAGGGCCACCATCCCATTCCCTCTCACTGCCCTCAGCCCTTCCTGCTCTCCACAAAGCATTGTACCTCCAGAAGAACACACCAGCTGCTCCCCAGTGGCCCTGGTCCTGCACCGTCGCCAGGTTAGACTTGGCTATTTTCTGTGCCAGCAAGGACCAGCAAGTGCCAGGGACAGTCACCCCTTGGTGCTGGGGGGATGGTCACCCCCTGGTGTGGGGGGCAGGCACCAAGCTGAACAGCAACAAGCAAAAGATGCTTCAGAGTCCAGCTGTGCTGCTTCCTCTCGCTGGCATCACACAGACTACATACCAGTTTGCCTTGTACCTCATGTGGAGGGCCTCTTCATATTCCCACACCAGAAATCTCCAGTCACAGGTAAAAGCACAGTCTTATGAACTCACTGCTTTGTCCTGGGGATGCTCAGTGTGACTCTCACTGTCACAGCCTGGACCAGGATCCACTAAACAAATCACACACACAGCCACAGCATTTTGAAACTGATGCAAAGTGTGAGATTCTTCACTTTGGAGGTATCTAACACCAAAAGTGATTTGGAACCAGGGAGATAAACACACCCGGGCTTTACAATTGAAATGCAGTCTCAAGAACCACAAATCACACTTTCTTACCCAAAGGCCCTTTCAGGGACTTCCCAGAATTGAGGAAGTCTGATGCTGAGGTGCCCTGACCCCTGGGCTCTCCCATCCTGCTGCTTCTCATCAGATGCTGCCCAGAGTGGCAAGCTGTGACCCGTGCTGCTTTCCATGGGCCTGCACATTATTTTTTACCCCCTCCCTGTGCAGACAGCTCGGGGCAGCAGCTTGCCCAGGTGCAAGAGCCCAAATGCATCCTCTTGGTGCTCCCCAGATCAGCAGACATGCAAAGAAGAGGGAGAAAAAAAAAAGTCTTGATACCTGTCCTGAATGTCCGGATATTCCAGAAACCTTTCCAGTGCTGACGCCGAGGGCTGTGGCGTTGGACAGGACACTCAGGTTCCCTCCACTGGCAGCGCTGGCCCTGCACTGACCTTGCAGTTCTCCCCAAGGCCATGGGGCTATATCCAAGCAGGGACCGGACATGGCGCAGAGCAAACCAGCAGGAATGCCACCGTGCAGGTTGTGAGAGGCTCGGGTCGGCTCCCCAGCGCACATCGTGCCCAGGAGCTCACTCACCTGGAGAGTGCAGGGGCTCTGTGGCTGGTGAGAGCCGTGACGGACCCGAGCGAGCCCCAGCTGAGCCACCTGTAGGACTGCCTGGCCATCCAGCCCCGTGCCCCGGCCCTAGCCCTGCACCCTCAGAGAAGTTTGAGGGGAGCAGGTGGGAAGTTGGCAGAGGGAGAAACGGGAAATAAAGCAAGAGGACAGGGTGGGAGGCAGGGCTCAGTGCCCGTTCCCAAGCATTTGCACTCCTGGAGTCAAGCAGACTTTGCAAAGCGAGTGCAGACCCTCCTGGCAGGGCAGCCAGCAGCTGCCTCACCACGCTGCAGTTTTTATAAATTCTGGGAAACACTTTTAGACAGACACTGGCACTCATAAATTATACAACTCATTTGCATATTCCAGTCATGAGACATTATGCAAATGTGACCTGATTTGCATAATGGATTCCTCTTGTCGCTTCACTTGCTTCATGCTTTTAAAAAACAAAATGAAATAAAATGAAAGCACGGGAAGGTGAAAGCAGCAAGTTCCCAGCGCTGCTGCGCCTCCTCCTGCCACACTGTCACCCTCACCAGCGGCACACTGGAGTAAGGGAGAATGAAAAAACCAAAGCCCCCACATGGGTTATTTCTCTCGTAATTCCAACAAACGAACTTTCCTTTGGTTTTAATGCTTCACCCCAAGCAACACATCGGGGCCGATTAGGGAACTGAGCTCTGGCAGGCAGGACAACCCCGTGACGGCTGGGGGTCTCTGATGCTCCACACTGCCATGCAGGGTGCTCGGGCTGGGGAACCCTGTGGCTTGAGACCTTCCCGGGCTGCGATGGCGCTTTGGGGCACAGCTTCCCTGCCGCAACTTCAACAGCACTCCTTCTGAAAGAAAGGTGCTTGGGAGAGGCAAGGGGAGGGGCTGTGTCGATTGTTTATAGCAAAATACAGTGGTGACATGCTGGAAGGACGAGGCAGGAGTGGGAGCCGCCCCAGCCCACTCCAACAGGCGACGGCTGCCCGTCCGTCCGTCCGTCCGTCCGTCCGTCCCTTCGCGCTGGCTGCTTTTGCTGCGGGCTCTCCCCTGCCCCCCTGCACCGCGCGAGGCACAGCCGTGCCAGGCGGCTGGCGTCCGTACCCTGTGGGAAAACTTAACTGTAATTCTTCAGCTTTTAAAATCAATTAACCCGTGTGTTAATTAACATCAAGTCGACGGGAGGAGGAGGAGGAGGGGAGAGCGGGAGGGAGGAGGGAGGAAAAGAGCTGCAAGGGCGGATGGCAGCGGAGTTGGCACAGTGCCATCCATTCAGTGGCAACGCCACAGCTCCCTGCGATCGCGGCAGCGGGTATATGTTACGGGGGCCCTGTGCGCGGGCCAGACAGTGCCGTAGAGCCAAGGGAGATTATCCAGACCCCCAGGAGCAAACGGCAGGCAGCGACCGGAGGCGCAAGTGCCAGGATTACAGACCAGGCTCCTCCGTCGCGAGCCCTTCCTCGGACGCACACCATGGGGATGGGGCTCCCCCGCCAGCGCCGCACAACTCGGACTTCCAGCACTTTTTCCCCCCTTTAGACATCATTCTGCCGCAGTGGAGCCAGCACAACGGATGCTTTCACACCCTGCGAGACAAAGGCCGTCGTCTCCGCCATGACACCGCTCCGTTCCAAGCCGAGGCCGGCATCTTGGAGTCTTTAAAAATAAATGGAAAAGGGAAATGCGAATAATAAACACTGCAATCGAAAAAACCTCATCAACAAACCCCTTGTGCCCGCTCTCCATGCCAGGGGCAACATGGGCATCTGTCGCAGCAGAAGGCGTTTGTGTGGGGCTTGCTTTTTTTTTTTTTTTTTTTT
>VZTX01007044.1:0-20986 GCA_013400915.1 Pardalotus punctatus | reverse complement strand
TTTTTTTTTTTTTTGGTTTTTTTTTTTTTTTTGGCTTTTTTTCCCCTGCAAGCTGTTGGCGTGTTTTGCCATTCAGGTTCGTTTACAATTAATGCCACAAAAACCCCAACCACACCCAGCCTAGTCAACAACAAACAAAAGGGAATAGTCGACATGGAGGGAGAAATGCCATGAGAAGCTGCAAGAATGCGAGCTCCGGCCGATGCCGTTTGCCATTTGGACAACCTCAGGGAAAGGTGCCAATTCTGCAGCTCGGGAGGGAGCCTGAGGAGGGAACGCGAAGGTCTCCGAACAGCCGAGGGAAGGAAGGGAGGAAGGAATACCGCTCTTACAGGGCAGGATCAGAGCTGCACACAGCCTCTGCTGGGAGGAGAGGGAATGTTTGACGGTGTAGCGAGATGCCTGTGTATGCACATGCACACGGAACAGTGCGTACAGACACACAGACACACATGCACACGCCGCCTCGGGTCCGTGCACAGGAGCTGTGTGAGTGGGGGGTGAAGAGATCTGTGTGTGCCTCTGTACACACACACGCGTCTGTGTGGGGGTATTTATTTGTGTGCACGCGTGTAACACACGCAGGGAGATGTGTGTTTGTGTGCCTCAGTGAGAGAGAACGATAGGGAGTGAGGAAGAGACAGACACAGACACAGACACACACACAGACACACACACTCACCCACCGTCAGTATACATCCCACTTTTTGACCTAGGTATACACGGAAGACAAAATAAAAATCATACTGGAGCAGCAAGCAGGCAGCAGAGATTTATCTACATTCACTGCTATCACCAGGGAGATGAATGGGGCCGATCTGAAGCCCTTCACGAGATCCACTATGGGAGTGAAGGAGGAGGAGGGATGCCACACAGACATGCACAAACTTGAAGACAGAGAGATTTGGAAGGTGCTACTTGTGAAACCCAGGTGGCACTCGGAGGGCGAGCAAGGGAAGGAGCCGCGTGGGCACTCCGCAGGGTCCAGAGGGCGCGGGGGCTTCTGGACAAGGGCGTCAAGGGACAGCTGGCTACTTACGTTGTCTGCGCTGCTGAGGATCCTGCAAGGTGTTCTGTTGGCACTGGGCGCTGAGCCAGGGAAGGGCACTGGAGACAAAAGGGAGAGACAAAAAATAAAGTCATACAATGGGAATATTAATTGCCTCTCATGCGGATTTTACAAAACTCACAAAATGTTTTCTTTTTGCCTGGTGATTTTTTTTTTTTGTGGATTGGTGCACTTCCCTTCTGCATGGAAAATACTAGCATGGGATTTACAGCCCAGCTACAGAGCTCAGGATTAACAGCGCTGGCATTTTTTGGGCATATTTTTTCTTTTAATGAATGAGCTTTCGCTGTTAATGAGGAATCATCGTTTGGCTAATGAGCTTTGAAACATTAAGAGAAAAGAGGGTTTTTTCCCATTAATTGCCCTGGTGTGACCGCATGGATGGATTACAAAAGACAGCAGTAGGAACGCAGTACAAAGAGGGGAAATGTCTCCTGGAGTGGGATAAATGCAGAAATGGGTGATGCATCCACCTCTCCTTCCTTCTCTCTAACTCCCTCTCTGCCAACTGCTATGGGTTTCCATAACTCCGCAATCAAAGTGGATGCTCGGGGAAGATTATTATAGTCAAACAGTGAAGCGTCGGCGGCTAATGTCTCCAGTGTTTAATCATCATACAGTAGAATGGTTTTATGCATATTTCATTTGCATATCATTAAACTATGCTAGCGCGGGACATTCAGAGCTGGAGAGGTACAAAGTTGGGGGGAGAGAGTGGGAGAGTGAGAACGAGACAGAGGGAGGAAGGTCCCTGTGATGCCTATCTTCAAAAGCCAGGGACTTGTTCCATGATCTGTCTTCTACTTTTACTAAAATCATGATGACTTGGAAACCTTTGAAGTTGGATATAACCTTGGATTCTTCTAATTCCAGCAGAGTGATGTATTAGAAAGGGGGAAATGATTGCTGCGCTAGACATTTAAAGGAATATAAGCTCCAGTGGAATGGAAATAGGAGCTCTTTGGGGAATGAACTGGCAGAGCCAGCAACAGCTTCAACATCACACTGCTGGGTTCATACTGGTGAAGGATACCAAAGTAATACAAAAGAAATGAAGACAACATATACATTAAGATGGGGATTATATTTACTCTTTCCCTTTTCTTTTCCTTTTTAAAGGCACAAAGGAGGATGGAACCAGTGGTAATTTACACGCTAATTAGTGAACTGTTGCCTCTTTTTGTGTTTGTTTTTCTTCTCTCTTTATTTTGGAGAGGGGCGTTTTCACCGCTGAAGTGATTAATCAATTATTTGGTAGTACAGATCCTTCTCCACTGGCACTGATCAGGAAGAGAAGGTGGTGGCTGCGGGGGGAGGAACACAGTGGGCTCTTTGTAGATCTTATACATGCACAACATATTAATTGGGGTCTTTATAAATCTCCCTCAATAGACTATTTCTTTCCTGGAGACCAGCAGCTGGTTAGCCACCGTTGGCGACTCTTCAAATATCCCTTTGGCTGGGGGCAGTTCTGCTGCTGTTTGTTGTTGTGCTTAATTTTCTCTCTTCACAGCGGGGGTTGCGGGTGCCCCCACTGCCCACGCTTCTGTGTGAGAGATGGACAGACAGACAGACAGACAGAATCAGTACCAAGAAAATCTCTTGAGCTGGACGGGGAACTTTGCTTCCAAATGAAATGCTGTTTTATATTTAAATTACCTTCCTTTTCCTCCCCCACTTCTCCTCCAAGTCTTTGTGTCGGTTATGAATATTCAGATGAGCCGTGATGTGATTACGCTGTACAATTACTTGTGTCCGTGGTAGAGGCAAAGGCACTGAGGAAAGACAGAGCCAGATGAGCTTGGAGCTCATTTGGGGTTTGTTTTCCGTATTTTCCCCCATCTCTGTGGCACTGCGGCACATGCAGATGTCGCTGTTGTTCTTCATAAAGCCCTAATGATATGCAAAAGCATAACGACCCCATTTGGGATCAGAGCATCAACGAAATATTATTGGGGGGGGAATCCTAACTGAAGGAATGTCCACATAAATTATTTTTATTTAAATGAAGAGGTGGCAGTGAGGCAGAGGAAGTCACATGAAAACATGCATAATGTGAGCACGCAGAAAGGTTATCGCCAAGGAGAAGAGGGTTTTGCACTGTGTCTGGGACAAACAGGCTCATTTGGGGAAATCGTTCAGCCCACCACGTGATTTGCTTATTTATCATCACTCATCCCTGAGCCAGGGCACCGGGCATGCTCGCTGCTGGAAACCTGGAGTGCTGGGAGCTGAATGCCTAGATGATTCCTGCTTTTCCTTCAGAATTACCATGAAGCGTGCAGTAGAAGGGAGCAGAGGGAGAGTGTTTTAAGTGCCGCAGATCAGTGGCAGAGGCCTGATGACAGCTCAACGGCGGAGTGACAGCCGGCCACTCCGGTGCTGGCTGATGCCAGGCTGGCATCCGTGCTTCCCGAGACAGAGCGCTGACACAGCAGCTGGTGGTCCCCACCACAGGCCAGTGGGACACGGGGTCTTGGGGCAGAGCAGCTCTGGCCACTACGCCATTGGGAAGCCTGCTGGGGACAGGGAGTCCAGAGCTGATCAGATCCAGCCCCACACATTTTCCTCTGAGCACTGAATGGTACCTGGATATAATAACTACAAAAACACGTGTGGGAAACAGGACCCCTTGGCTGTTCTGTCCAGCTGATTTTCTGGGTTGGTACCTGCACCCATATCCACAGCACAGAATGAACAAAGAGAGGCAGAGTGGGCCAGCAATCAGCAGCAAAACCCTGTGACATCAGCTCAGGGATCCGTGCCTCATGTTTGCCCTGCACTGATCCTGGACAGCTCCAAAGCCTCCACACACCCTTGGTGGTGGGCAGGACTCAGGCTGCAGAAAGATGTGGACCCAGGGAGAGAGTATTGTTCTCTCTACTCGAAAAGGGAGAGGCAGGTGGAAAGGAAGATCAGTTTTAGATGGGACCCCCTGTGAGAGTAGCCTCCTCTTCTCCAGTGCTCTGGACATGCACAGACCGTACACAGCCATTCTGTGGCTCCAGAAAGGCTCCTGAGCAGTCCCTTGGTGGTCAGAGCAAGGTGGCCCCACTGTACTCCCTCTTCTCCAAGGGTGCCCAGGAGACCGAGAAAAGGCAACAGGCTGCCAGGTCTGATCAACACCAGGACACCAGGACTGCCTCTGGGCAGCAGTTGCAAACCTGGGCTTGCCATTACAAACTACCTGCAAAGATTCAGGACATTGGCGATAACCCAACAGGCAGCCTGACCCAGCAGCTGTGTGTGAATGTCCTTCCCGTGCCCACGCAGCCTCTCAGGGGCACCGCCAAGGCATGTTGCCACCCTGGTGACAAGGAACCCACGGTCAAACCAGCCCAGACCCAAGTAAGCAGCCCAAAGCCACCTGTAAGGAACAGAGTAGCCACGATTGGATGGAATGATCTGAGCAGATCATAGAATCATGTCATGGAATGGTTTGGGTTGGAAGGGTCCTTAATGAAAATCTAGTTCCAAGGTCCACCCCATCAACCACCCAGCCAATGGATTCCTGACCCCAGCAGTGTGACACTGCTGGTCTGGACCATGCAGAACAGCAACACCAATGGTGCCACCTGGCCCTGCCTCATCTTTCTGGTCTCCAGCCTCAAAGCAGCTCAGTGCTGAGGTGTCCAGACCAGAGCCTGGGAGTATGGCACAACTGACACCAACACAAAGCAACTCCACAGAAAGGCCATGCCCCCACCATGCTCTTGTCAATATTCCAGGTGCTGACTCCTTCCCCCAGCCGCTTCTGCCCTGGCAGAAGAGCACAGTGCCCAATCCTGAATGCATGCCTTGGCATGCCATGAGCCTTAGGGGAGGGACTAACTGGGCAAAGCATGAGCAGAAACCTGCCCCAAGGTAGAGGGTAAGACAAGGAGTCGCAGACAGGCTGGGAGGCACAGACATGGTGGTGCAGTGTCACCGTCCCTTCCTGTGTCTGTGCTGATGGACAGCCCTCCCTGCCAGCTCTGCAGGGCTGTCCACTCTGTCTGTAGGCCCTGATGCAGTCAGGTGCAGCCCGGTGCAGCCCATCATCCTGACCATGGCTGGCTGACAGCTTCAGAGGGTTTTCTGACCCAGACATGGAGCAGGCTGCAGTGCAGATCAATGACTCTAGCCATGGCCTCACTTGGCTGACACTTCTGCTGCAGTCTTCAAGATTCCTGCTCCCGTTGCACATTGGACAGGATCTGGCACTCCAAGAGGAGCCCAAAGGCTGGGGACTGCCAGAGGAGTCCAGCAGCCTGCTGTCTGCTCCTCAGGTAGAGAAATCCCCAGGGAAGATGGAGCCAAGCTTAGGACCAAACCCAGCCAGAGTCACTCTTTCCACAAGTGCTACTGAAGAGGAACGGGAAGGAGACTGCACTCTGTGCTGGGAAAATGAGCATGAAGCATACTCAGTGGGTGAGGCAGAGGACGTGGGGATGCAGTACACAGTGAGAGGCAGGAGGCTCACCCATGGCACCCCCGTGGAGCGTCCAGCATCCCGCTCCACACAGTGCCCAATGTGCTCAAATGGCTCCTGCCACTTCCTGACATGCACAGGTGGGAAATATTGCCAGAAATATCACCCCCAAGGTCCAAGACACTCAGATTACAGCCTGGGATTGTTTGGAAGTGAATCTCTCCATGGAGACTTTAGGAAAGGGCAGCTCCCAGAGCACTGCAGGAGCCATTGTGCTGCTTGTCAATTCACCAAATACCCTGAAGAAATTGCTAGTTAGGAAAAGGAAATTCAAGCATTTATAGAATATATTGCTATTCAAAACACCAAAAGAATTGTTTTGCAAATAGTAGCACTGCTGAAGAGGGGAGAGAAGTACATCAGTCATTTGATATTACATATAAGCAGTTTATTAAAGAATTAAATATTTATAGACTATAAAGCAAGCAGGGCGATGAGTTGCAAACAGCTTGCTGAGAAGTATGTTATAAACAATGAGTCTGTCAGGGACTAATAAAGTACGGAGAACACAAATGTTTTATAAAATCACCAGGCCAGTGATGAATCTCCACAGCTGAGATGCTGCAGAACCCATGAAGGTTCTTGCTGCACCATGACCCCAGAGCCAGCACAAGAGAGATGGGGTTGGATGGGGCTGTGTGACTGCAGACGTGCCAAGCACTAATGGGAATGCACACGATTCGGTGCTTGGAGAAACTTGATTTTTCACATTATTCTAAACACAGACCTATTAATAGGAAGCTCAGGAATTTTCAGAGTTCAAGCACTTCCGTCTTCAGTTTTCTATTGCAGCTAATCTTCCGTTTCCAACAAAATTAGACTTTGTGATTCAGATTAAGGTCCCCTCCCTGCAAATGCCTCCCCTCCCCTCCCTTCCCCTAAAGAGACAGCACAGCCAGCCCAGGCACCAGCTTCTCTGTCGCCAGCAGTCCTCTGGAACTCATGTTTGGAGAGCAGCAGCTCTCTCCATCACAGACACAGCACGTCTGCAAGGAACAACTAAGATTTTCAGAGACTGTAGAAGAGGAACAAATAGGTGGTGGCAGACCCCAGGGACAGGAATACCTTTTGGTGGCAACATCGGGGGAAATGGCAGCTGACAGTGGAAATGGGCATTATTTTCCTGTGTGAAACAGACAGGTTTCATTTGCCAACAGACATCTGTCACAGCAATCATGAGGACATCGCTGTTCTGTTACTAGTGGAAATGAAAGACTCTCCAGACTACTTTATATTTTTGTGAAGTCAACCCCAGGCCCAGAAGTGATTTTTAATATAGGGTGAACTAACACCTTTGGTCATGTCCAGGCAGATCCCTATAGCTGTCTGCACAATTTCAAGCCTGGTGGTGTGGATGAAACTCTCAAGGAGTCCAGGCATTCATGACCCTTTGGAATTCACTCTCTTTGCAAGCCATCAGGACTCAGACCCACCTGAAACTATCAGTCACCACCGATCCCATTCCGGCACTGCAGCCACCATCACCCACCCTCTGGGTCTGCCCACACATGGGGAAGGAGCATGGATGTTGTCTGATTTCTGACTCAGATATCTAAGTCCTTATGAGGTGCCAGCGTTAATTAACACAAGAATAAGCAGGCTAAGAACTGTCTGGGGTTGGTGAAGACAGATTCCATTTAGTAGGCAGAGAGAAACCTCCATTTGCCAGCTGTTCTTTCTGCACTCAGACAAAGTGGGAGATTTTCATCCTCTGAGATGTAATTAAGACAGATTCTTTTTTAAAACAATAATTTGCAGTAATTATTTAAGCTTATTTGCCAGGGAGGGTATATCAGACTAAATTTTGAGTTAAATAGCAACCTTTGCTGTTCTGTGTGGAAATGATTATAGCAAGGTTCAGGTCTCACCAGACTCAAGGGCTACAGAAGGTGTATCAAAAAGCACAGCCCTATCAAAGGCACAAACCCCATTAGTTCCAGATGAATTGCTTGAGTGGTTTCTCTCTCTTGAGCCCAGAGCCTGTTAGTTTCAGGGGTTTCTACAGGAAAGTGTGGTACTTCCCAGAGAGTATAATAACCAAATTCTTCTGTGGCCGTGTTGCTAGACCTGCTCCTGTTGGCACAAACTCCACCAGTGACTATGCCCTGCAAGAACCCCTAAGCATAATCCCAAACCAGTACAATAATCCACTGAGCTTCACCGTTCCTTTCTTCATATTCTCCCTTCCTCCAGCTCAGCTCTCACCGCTCCCCACATCAGCACACCGTGACATTTTGCACCCTCAAATAGGTTTCTATACCCCAGTGATTTTACCAAATATTATCCTATCCCTCTCCTTCCCTACAATCCTAAAATCATGGAACACAGTGCCATATACTAGGGCTTACCAGTGGCCATGCCTCCGTTGCATTGACAAGCTGTCTGCAGGACACAGCCCAGCTCTTGGCCTGCCCCCATCACTGCTGTAGAAGATTTTGGTGCTGTGCTCATCTCCTTTCAGCTCAACCCTTCAGGGCCATCAGGACACATCAGTTCATGGCACAACTCACTGACCCTACATCTGACACATTTCAAGTTGATATTTACCCTATGGTCCTTTGCTCCTTTGTTTTTTCCCCTCATCCCCAGGCACCCTCCAGCACTCACACCTCCTGACACCCCTCTCCATGACCGACTCCCTGCCTTCCACTTAGGTGTTTTGGTGGGTTTTTGTGTTGCTGGAACTTGAGTTTCCTTCTCCCTTGTCTGCCACAGTGCCAGTTGCACGTTGCCATCTGTTTCTAACGTTGACACCTGTAGCCAGCCTCAATTCCTAGAGCCACGTTGGACTGTGGCTCCCCCTGCTCCTCAGCTGTGGATGCAGGAACCCCACCCTACTTTCAGAGCAGGATGGACATGTTACTAACACATCATTTGTACTCTCTCCTCCCAGTCCCATCCCACTTGAGGCCTCACTGGCACCTGCTTGTACTACTGTAAAGTCAGTAGTTCCCCAACCCCATAGCTCTCACCCACCTTACCTTCTCTGTGAGGACATGGAGAACAAGGAAGAGACAGACTGCTCAGAGGGAATGCTGCAGGATCAGAATTACCAGCCCATTTTATTGGCATATTCCCACCTGCTGGCATCATGACCTGCAGGATGGAGGTAAGGGGTTCCAGCTGAATATGGATTAAATACCTGTGAGCCCAAGCAAGCATCAGACTCACAGGCCAAATCATAAAGAGAAGATATTGAAAGGTGTGCTTGCTGTTCCTCTGTAAGCATTTTGCAGGTCTCTGTATGGTGCCAAGCATTAGTCAGGCAGGTAACATGCATCACTCAGGCTTGGAAACCCCAGGAGAAAGGTAATGACAAACACTGTGACACACACAGCTCTGTGTGAGCCCAGTGATTCCAATCAGCACCGAGGGAACTGATTGTCCTCTCAGGCATTCAGGGGGTCACATCTGAGCTATTGCAAACTTCCCAGGCACATCTTTCCTACCCACATATGTGTGCAGAGCCTGTTTGTTGTCCATGGCTGGAGCCAGAACTTTGTGAATGGAGAATGAACTGTTCAGGCTCAGAGAGCAGCTGCTCCAGGGCTGTAGTGATGCAGGGCAGAGCAGCCCCAGGGGTGCAGGGGGACAGTGTGCCTCTGAAAGCTAAAAATCTCTTGTATGTTGTGATGACTGACTCATCTCCAGCATCGTAAAGTGCACGTTTCAAAGGCCACACAGACCAGCTGGATCACATTCCCAGGAGAACTTTTGTTTTGTGTCCTGTATCTTGCACATCTACCTCAGAATAGGAACATATTTCAGCAGACAACAGATTATCCCAAGCACATTGTCCCCACTGAGTGGTTCTGAGCATACCTCAAAGGCAATGCTGTGTCACTCTCACTAATTCAGGTTTTAAATACAGCAAATATACATGCGTGCATCATATATTTTGTTACAGACGTTCTGTATGTATATTAAGATGGGGTTTTTACTTTAATGGACTCCTTTAAGGGATATTTGTCATCCCGGCAGCCTGCAAGCAGGGCTGCTGCTGAACACACTCCTCCCACCCGCTCAGCCAGACCCAGGGCCCTGGGATGCTGGTTCAGTGCCTGGCACGTGCCCCATGGCACCATCGGCTCACACAGCACGGGGGAGCCGTGTCGGCTAACAGGATGTGTGGCTGTCACACCGCCACAACCTCGTGAGCCTCGAGCGCCGAAAAGAGCTCGGAGCCCACCCTGCCACCCCTCCACCCCAGAGCAGTGGGAACCGAGCAGCCTGCAGAACTGCCATGCACTGCTTTGCTGCGTTTGACCTAACACATTGGAGGAGGAGGAGGAGGAGGATGGTGTCCTCTCACCTCCCATTGGACATTATCCCACATCAGCACTCACCAGACTGCCTCTGGCTTGGCTCCGATGCCAGCACAAGAGAAATGCAGGAACAAATTTCAAGGCTGAGAAGGGAGGAACACTGGAACACTCCCCTTTAAAAAGCATGGTCAGTTATTCAGGTTTAAACAGCTCCAGAAACTCCATCCCTGATTTCTAAGGAGGGGTTCTGCAACAAAGACCAGCAATATTTAAACATTTATATTGTAAGGACAGAAATGAGATAACCTGAAAAACCCACAACTACTTCTCACACCACCTGGTTAGTCCTTGGATGGCATCACTGCAAAGGCAGTTCTACAAGATGTCAGATAGTCATGTTTCTTTTTTTTAATGAGAAAATTAGAAGGAACATTTGGCAGTGGACCTACTGCCTCATGACTACCTGCAGAGAAGTATTTCTGCATATTGTTAAAAAGATCATGATTAAGTCAGCACCGGATTTATCCCAGTCTCTTTTTTCCTATATTCCTGCTCTCTCAGAGCACTCATATCTGCTGGCAGCTCTGAACGCTCTGAGCAGTGGCTCAAACAGCCGTGCATGGAGCAAGAGCCCCAGCAGCACTGAGGAGTGGGGGGTGAACGTGCAGGGGGAGCCTTGAATGACAGAGCCTTGGACCCCCATCATGACAGAAGAAGGTCTTGCAGGTCCTCCAACAGACAGTAACACAATAAACACCCCCAAATTTGTCTGCTATAACAAACACGGTGTTATTACAGAAAAGCTTCCAAATTGAAAATGATCAATATGCTTTTAGGAGCCTGTGAAGATAGATCACCTGTACTCACTGAAATAAGAGAGATGATTTTAGAAGCTACTCTTAGAGTCTGCTCTCTCCACCTCAATTTTCAACCAAGGAAAAGTGTAAGAAAGAGGGGCAGAAGGAAAACAATAGCTCAGGAATTGCACAACTTTGCTCTCCTGACAGTATCTTACCAAAATTATGCTACTGTTTGCCATTCCATTGTTTCTCCTTGTCACTGTGGGTTTAGGGTTTTCTATGCCCAGGTTTATACATGAAATACTAAGCAAAACAACATGATTGTTCGTGTCTCAGCATACAGGGATCTAAATAGTCATCATTGACAGAATTTGCATGCAATGGCTCAGTCATGCCACGGGCTACACAGCCCCCATGCACTTGGGGCAAAACATAAAAATTACAGACTCACAGCACACCTGGGGCTGGAAGGGACTTTCAGAGGCCACCTAACCCCACCCGTGACATGAGCAGGAACAAGGAGGGACCAAAGTTGGCCTTCCCCTATCATTTTGCAAAAAGGTGTCTCTGAGCTCCCAGAAAGCAGGTAATACAATACAAACAGTTACACTGAGCACTTAAAGACAGATTGACCAGAGTGCTTTCAAAAGAACGCAGGGAGTCCACAGACTTCAGGTTCCAGGCTGCTGATGGAACCTAGCTGCTATTTAAGCCATGAAGTGTTAAACACAAGCAACAAACTATTCCTTTCCCCTTGGGAGCAGCATCTTCACGTTTGAAAGCTGTTGTCATTTCAGCTTCCTCTGCTGTTATAAAATTTGTACCTAGGAGCCAAGAGGACAGGAAAGACCAGAGCTTGGGGTACTGCCTCTGTAGTTTTGCTGCCTCATCCGTTCAGAAGTACGAGCAACCATTCTAGAGGCAATATCACATTAGCACCAAAAGCTTCCCTAAGTTGATTCCCAGCCTACATTTACCTTCATAAATAAATGTAGAGAATGAATTTGTTATCTTCTTATCAAACACCACAAAAGACTGGCCCAAAATAGCACTTCCCCTGGTGAAGAATTCCCAATGGTTCATTGTTCATTCATTCCTGTAGGAATAATCCATTCTGTTTGTATGAATGTGCTGGAATGACCTGAGGGGTGAGATGGATTCCTAAAGTGTCCAGCCCTGTGTGATTCATAGTCAATGCTCTTGAGCAGGAACAGGTGAGGTGCTAATCCCCTCTGTTTTGTCTGCCACAAAAAGTAGTATACACATCAAGGGTTTGCACTGAATTTCTGGGGCAGATGTGTAGCCACCTCCTGCTCACACCTGGAGAGCCCAGTAAGACCCGTGGGTGGCATGGTGAACACCAGTCAAACGTGCCATCAGCCTGCCTGCCTCTGGCATGAAATTCTGCTCATCTCCATTGATCATTGCTTTAATTCAAAGGGCATTTTAGAGGATATGATTTTAATGAGCACACGGCTCAGACCAGGAATACTGTATTTCTTTCTCCTGAGTGATGAAGTGGGCACTTGGACTCTTTGCATTGATTTCTAATCTGCTATTTCATACTCGTACAGTGAGCCCTGGAAACTGGGTTCTCTCTGCTGCTCCGTGAGGGTTTCGTAAGTAAGAGCAGCTGAGGCTGGTCAGGCCAAAAGGGAGGACCCAAATATCAGAGTCCCAAACTTTACTCAGCCCACAGCTCTTCAGCCTGGCCAACCAGAGTAATAATAATAATAATAATAATAATAATAATAATAAGGAACAATAATGAGAGAAGACATGTGCAGATTTGTAGGCAGGTTCCCCCTTCCCAGGGCAGGCAAAATGTTTGGGATACAGAAGTTAAAAGCACATGGAGCAACTACTTAGAAAGACAAAGCCACACGCAGACCCACCCTCAGATCCACTCCTGAGCATACCTGGATTTTGTCTCATTCCCCATGTACACAGTCATGGCTGGGCAGGAGCCTGTTCTTGGATTCTAAGAGCCTGACTCCCAGGAAAGCCCCAACACATGCACACTCCTTTCCCATTAAGCCTGGGTCAGGTTTCTGACAAGGAACGCCTGTAATTAAAGTGACAAAAATCTTCTTTCCAAATGCAAAGGAGACCTCTATTATATATTGTTATAAGGCAAAATCTTATAGTTTTTTTTTCATTGCAGTCACTTTTGTTTCAGAAGTCACGAAACCCACCCTTCTCTCCTTAAACACCAACACTGGGGATTTAATTCCCATGCATCCAGATGAACTGCATCCCACACGGATGTTGATGCCTCCTGCCTGCAGGTCCTCTAGCCAGGTCCCAGCCACCCTCACACCCCCCACTACTGTCACTTCTGTGGAGCCAGAAATATTCTTTAGACTCATCAGCTTCTGTGAAGCCAGAGCTGTAAAGTCAGATCTTTTCCTCCTTTAAATGTGACTGGCTATTTACTTCCTAACAATTCTGCTTCAGAGCTGATTTAGCATTTTTATTGGAATGTGAAAGCTCTTAAAAGAAGAAAAAAATCTAATCAGGCAGAAGAGATAGAAAACTTGCTGAATTTTTTCTCCCCCCTTTGCACCCCTTCAATCCTATCAAAAGCACATCTTCCATTCATTGCTTCCCCATGTCATTATGACAAGCGGCTACAAATCAATAGCAGCAGCAAAGGCAGCCCCGGCCTGCACGCGCCCCATGATAAAGATTCACTCTCAACCCCGATTTGCTAATAGCACATAATAGCAGCCATTGGCGCCCCGCATTAAATCATACATTTCACTCGGCGTTTATTATGGGATTTTTAAAACTCCTCACCAAATTGGATTTTCTCGACGGTCTCTAATTTCCACATTTATCATTTAACATTAAACTCCTCTGTGGGGAGGGGGTTGGGAAATGGGGAAGGAAGAGAGGAGCCATGCAATTCTGTATTTTCCTCTTTCTTTTTTATGAATACCCATAAATTATCCCAGGTATAGTTGCCATCAGCCCTGAAGTTTTATATATATAAAATACTAGAATTTAGGATAGAATAGCTTTGGGACTCAGCTTACCTTCACGCAGCCCTGATTAAGAAGAGGAAATTAAAGAGAGAGCCATAAGGAAACAGATTTTAAATAACAAATCCAATAAACAAAACAGTCAACAAAGTAAGTGGGCATGAAAAGCACTAGGGAAAATGGCTGTGAATTTCCTCATTTGAAAGACCTAGTAGCAAGGAAAGATGGACGAAAAAAATTTTTAAAACCCCAACAGAACATAACAAATAAAACCTTATTGTCTCTTTTCAGTTCACAGAAAAGTAATTTAGCAAATAAAGTGAAAATTTAACAACAGAGGAGATTTGCTGAGAATCCTGCAAGCTGAGTGACCAGAGGGCTGCATCACAGAAGTGATCAGGGAACTCTCCCCAGTCCATCCCAGTATCAAGATGCTCATTCAGAGAACACAAGTGACATTCCCTGCTCTTACACAAAGCAGAGGTGCTCAGCTCATGAGTAGCAAGGCCCAGATCCTTCATCTTGGCCTTGAAAGAAGCATCCAGATCCCAGGCTACTGGAAGCACTCTCCATTCAGACATGAATTTGAGTCTGGCATGAACAAAGGCTGTGACTCCTGAAACAGGAGGTGATGATAAAGGTGTGGTGAATTAATCTTTCAGTGCTTGTGATTTCCAGCCATGAGATATGAACTCAAATCAGCCTCTCATCCTAATCATCCAATTAGTACAATCACTTCAATTCACAAACTACTGAGCAGTTTAACCAGAACTCTGCTTAAAAGTGCTGGGAGATTTCTGTTCTGGCATATTTTGGTTTCAGTCAAAAGTTCTTAGAGATAAAATTCCTCAGTTCAGCTGCTGAGTCAACCACATCATAGCCTCACTCCAACAGCCCTGGGTCTTTTGCAGCTGCATCAATGTTGTTCTGAATTCAGTTGAATGCAGGGGCAGCAACTCTTTTACTCTGAAATTATCTTCTCTTAAACTTACAGCAAAAGTCACAACATTCCAGAGCCTCTCCTTTGAACTCTTACCTGATTCCCTGAGCAGTGGCAGCAGTAACAAAGGCTGGCAGGTATAAATGCTCCTGGGAATCAGTCACCTCTCACAAAGCCACAGACCATCCAGGCATGGTTTTTCCCTCCTTGGAATGGCTGGTAATTTTCAGGGAATACAATAGTTACAGTTATTGAACCTGAGCATTGGCCACCCTCAATTTAATGAGTCACAGACTGAGTCTCTGGTACCTTCACAGGAAGCAGTGTTTGTCCCTCCTATCTACAGCAGAACATGAACTTGGCCAATGCAAAACTGAATCACCATTTACTCACCAGAGACATCTGTTCAAAATTAGAACGTCAGTCAATCTAGGAACACAGCAGAGGGAAAGAATGTCATACTTTAGGGTAAGAGTCCTGTTCACTTTAGTTGTCTCACACAGTAAAGGACAAAGACTCCACAGACAAACATCTTGCTGCACAGAAAGTTTAAGGATGTGCTGGGGTCTCATTTCCTTTTATTCTCTACTTTTTCTGTGGCATTGCCAATTCAGTTTGAGGCTTTCTGCTACCATTTCCTACTTCTTAGTTTCATACGTGGCACCTGAGCAACCCCTGGGTGCTAGTCTTTGTGAATACACACTTTCCAATGCCTCCCACTGTTCCTTACTGCTCCAGAATCCAAAACATCCTGTGGTTTATTGATCCACCTAACCACGCTTTGCCACCAGTATTTGCATTCTTCCTGACTCATGCATCAGAGTGGAAAGTATGTGACACATCACTTTCCAACTGA
This sequence comes from Pardalotus punctatus, assembly GCA_013400915.1. Lineage (NCBI taxonomy): Eukaryota > Metazoa > Chordata > Aves > Passeriformes > Pardalotidae > Pardalotus > Pardalotus punctatus. The sequence goes on along the minus strand of VZTX01007044.1, from coordinate 5,601 downwards.
CCTGAAGCGTTTTCACACCATGTAGTCACAATTCCCTGACAGCTACTCTTTCTCCTTCAGTTGCATCTGATGGAAAAGTATCCAGTATTGCCAGAGTAATTCTGCAGCTCTTGAGCAGACCAAGTGTGGTGGTGATGAGGGTGGTCAGGCCTTGGCACAGACTGCCCAGAGCAGCTGTGGCTGCCCCATCCCTGGCAGTGTCCAAGGCCAGGCTGGATGGGGCTTGGAGCAGCCTGGGATAGCCAGTGTCCCTGAAAAGGCTGGAGGGGCTCAACTAGGTCATCTTTAAATGCCCCTTCCAACTTAACCCAGTCTGTGACTCTGTGACTTCAGAGCATAACTGCTTCTATCCTGCCCCAAAGAGATCTGCTTGTGGGGGGTGAACATCTGACAAAGAACAGTGAGTTACCTGTGGACGCCACGTTTAAGCAGGTGTCAGCATTGTCTGCAGGACACCTGGGAATAAAAATTAATCAGAAAAGACTTCTTAAGAGCAGTGCCACCTGAACATGGCTTCAGTCATGGTCAGGAAATCACATCCTGGGTTATCAGGCTTGTGGTAAGAACATGGGATCTCATTTCTCTGTTATAATCACCCAGATTTGGATATCAATCTACAGAAGAAAATCAATCTCTACATGTGAAAACTAAGCACAGATGTGCTCCCTTCTAGCTGAAAGGGGTTGCTAGTGCAGCAGGTCTAAGCTCTACCTGACCCAGCCTTGCACAGGTTTCCCCAGTTCCTGCTGGGAGGAATCTCTGATCACTGCAACTTTTTCTCTGCAGGAATTACTTCCCCCATGAAACTTCCCAACTGCAGTCTGTACAGCAGGTTGTCTGAAACTCATTTGTGCAAACACTTCACATTTAGAGTTGATGATGATGTGTACAATAGTATTTTGTGCATGCTTTGCAGCAATAAAACAGATCAAGCTTTTAAGTGATCTGTGTAAAAAACTATAATAATAAAAAAAGCCCAAAGGTTATGGCATTAATTAAATCCTTCAAAGCCCATGTAGGCTGTTTCCCTGATACACTGAACCAGCAGCTCAGTACCAGCAGTTTTTGTTTAGACTGCAGGTCTTAAAACTACAGGAAACATGAGACTGTTGTGTGAACACATGGATTGATTTATTGGTTTACAACAGAAAAAAACGCCAAACCCCACAACTAAAAGTATCAGAATTTGAATAGTCTCTAATCCAAAAGGCAAGAGCCCAAAAGAGAGTAGGGTCAGCAAAATTGTGGGATCACAAAAGCTCCATAAAGTTTGTTTATTTTTATCCCAGCAAATAAAAGGTTTTGCTAAAACAAATCAAACAGGACTTGCACAACTTGGGTAGCAGATCATTCTCCCAGCTTTGTGTTAGTGGGATCAGAGGCCTAGAGCCAGCTCTGCCAGGACCATCCCTTTTGGTACAAATGGACAAGATGACAGAAAACATCAGTTGTAATATGTTTCCATTTTCCTACCTCATTGAGAACACACTGAAAAGTTTCTCCTTGCATCTTATTGAGAGACCAATTCTGACTCAAGCCCGGCAAGAGCCAGGTGTACCAATCCCATCAGTACTGATGGGATCCGTCCGAGGTGTGTTTGGCCTAGAGGCTGAAAGACACATCAGCACATGGCACAGAGCTCCGTCTCACACAGGGAGCCTAGCACTGTGACATTTGGTGACTTCTGATCTCTTTCCATGAGTGATCTCCGGCACTGAAGATGCGCCTGTGGGCGCTCAGCCACACAGAGGCTAAAGGGATGCTGAGATCCTGCATCCTCTCCTGTGGGACCAGGACAGGGTGGCACTCATGCTGACACATGTGGGCTCCAACCACAACAGGATTTAGACACAGGGCACTCTCAGCATCATGGCCTCAGCATTATAATTTGTTTCTTTCATTCTGTCAGTGCTCAAACTTGTTGACCTTTCAATCATTGTTGCCCTCTCTATTCTCATCGTGGCTTTCAGGGAGGATGGCAGGTTTATTACAGGGCAATTGGGAGTGTTCTCAGTACAGTCATTTGTCCATGGTAGTTCCTGCATCACTGTTCCTGATCAAACAGGATCAGGGAGCCAGGACTCTGGTTAAGTGGCATGCCTACTCCTGGAATGCTGAAGGCCAGACAGAGGCACATTAGCAAAGCTATGAACAAACGTCAGCAAATTGGCAGCAGTGGCAGCTCTGTGTATGATGGGCTGTGGCTGGGGCAAACCTCGGTGGCTAAACACAGTTATACTGAAATGTAAAAAGCTAAAGCAGTGTTTGTGTTTTCTGAAGAAGGTGGGAACGCAAACGATGTAAGGCACAGTAGTAAAATGGGTGAGGGTCTGCCCAAGGGAGAGCTTCAGCAGGGCAGGATTTTATACTGATCAACTTCCACCATCCTAATATAAAGGAAGATATTTCAGTATTATCCAGTGCTGAAGTTCTGGCACTGGAAGGCAGCAGTTCCATCCTTCAAACCAAAGCTGCAGGTGACCTCAAACACCTTAAGACAAGTCTGCTTTAAATCCATCCAGACCTGCTTCTGGCCAGTACAAAATGAAGATCCTACTAGCTAGAACTGTTTGGGGTTTTTTGTTTTTAATTGTGTGAAGAGGTGCCAGGCACTAAAGCTGACCTGCATTTCCATGTGACATATTGCAAACAAGCAGGTATGAAAGGTCTTTTCCAAAAACTGTGACGGTGTTCATGCTGTGCCCACGACAAGCCCTGCCCAGCAGGCAGTCACCTTCTCTGACACTGAGGAAAGCCCTTCAGGCACCCCAAAGAGCAGCAGGGCCTGCCCAAGTCCTCCTGCGAGGTCCCAGGTAGCCAGGAGCCCCTAGGAGCTGCTTTCACACCGTAGTAACACACAGACTGAAATGGGGACCTGCACCTTTAAAGTTCTTCAGCATTAAATCAGTGATGCAGAGCGGCAATTATATCAAGCTATTCTGCCGACATGAATCCTGGAGATACAGACCCAGACCAGCAAAGCTGATTAGTAGTGTGGGCGCTCCTTGCATGCTCCTCCAAAACACAATTAAAAGAGTTTTATTCTGAGTAACAAGAGGGTTACAGGGTCAGAAGAGTTTCCATTTCAAAAGGCAGCAGGATACAAACTAGCAGGAAGAGGAAAGCAAATTGCCCAGATTTTGTGCTAGAAATACGTGGGTATTTAAGCTGCTGGGCTCCAATTTCTCACCAAAATTTTATCCCACCACTCCAAAGGAAAATAGGAAAATCAGTACAAAGACAAACCTTTCCAATATTGTGATGACAATAACCCTGCTTCCACCTGCAGCAAGTACAGGTTCTTCCACCTTGCTTCAACTTTGGGCTTCCCCATAGAGCCTTACAAAGAACCAGTAAAAATCCTTTGAACTTCATTCATTTTAAAATTTATTATTATTAAAACAGAAAAAAAGAGATTTAAAAATTGTACAGGAACCTCCAGCAAACAGTCTCTCGTCCAGCACTGGCTTTAAGGAGCCAAAAACACAGTCTCCCAAGCCAAAAATATAGAAATATTGTCCAGTGTCTGGCAGTCTGCAGTTCACCTTGTTTTATGGCTCCTTCTGTGGCCCAGTCTGGTTGCAGTCAGCTGCCTTCCTGCAGGCTCCATGGAAGATTGCATTTAGGAGATTTTCTGTCTATATATTTTAACTGAATCAACATGCAGAGTTTCTATAAAATGAGATGCTGCAGAAATGACAAAAACGGAAGATTTCCTTGGCTAGAGCCTAGAGGACCAGAGCTGTTGGATTTCACAGAAACCAGACAATACCAAGTAATAATAAAAAAATCTTAAACATCAGTGAAAGCAGTGTGGAAAGTGACTTCATCTAAATCTGAATGGTGGACAGATTTTGCATTGTCAGCCTGATTCGGGATTTCCAGAAGTTACTTGGCTTTCCACAGATCATCAGCATAACCTTGTCTCTGGCTCTCTGAAGACATGGGGAAGGGGAGATCTTTCCTCAAACACTGCCAAAGTAACAAGCTGCTCCTTCACTACTGGCTTTTCCGCTAACATAAAGGTAGCAGCAGAGAAGGGATTTACTCTATAGGTTCTCTAAATACACCTATCGAAATAAAACAACCTTTTTCTGAATAAAACAATTTCCAAATATTTGTCATATTAAGGGAACCCAAAGAAGCATTATTTTTATATTAAAAAAAACTAATCATTCTAAGATGAAGCAGATTCCAGGTTTGTGGGGGAAAAAGATAAACTGCAATGGAATCTTGCAGTCAAGCTTTTGTGTCCATCCCCTCTCCTGACCCCACATGCCATGGAAAAGCTTTAGGAGCACAACTTGAAGGATGCTCATATGCTTTTATAGGCAGTAAAAATAATTTTGTACATAATTGAGCCTTTTCTCCTTGATGAAAAGCCTTTTTTAATCAGAAAATATCACCTAGTTAATATTTTAGTAATGTGACCTGTCCATGAAGAAAAAAGGGACAATTATTAAAATGGCTATAGAAAATCCTGCATACCTCCAGATTAGGAACAATGGGACAGTTCAGCGTCAGGCACTGCTGAATTTTCTAACCAGATAAAACCTTTAGCAGTAGTTACATCACTGCAATTTCTTTGTTTAGTAGCAGGAAGGTGAAACCTGGGATATGTTTGCTCAGAAAAAAGAGGTCTTATTTTTCCTTTTTATGACAACCTTAAAGGATTGTCTTTGCTCCTAAACTCCTCAATCTACATACACATTCAAAACTACAAATGAGTAATTCTATATACTTACATATATAAAATGAGTAATTCTATATACTTACATATATAATATTATTTAGAAGGTATATTGTTGCATTCTGTATTATATATATGTAATGTACATTATTCTATTGCAGAACCTTATACTGAGTAATTTTTTTACCACAGCATTATCTGGTCCCATACTGTCTAGGATTAGCACTGCAAATATTCTAAAAGCCAAGCTGAAATTGCTAGTGACAGTACAATGTCCTTACACTTGGTTTATAAACAGATGTTAATAAAATGAGCACATCAATGCAGTATTAATTGCTCACCTCACTCTGCACAGAACCACACACTCTTGTTCCTGCAGCCAGGAACTGTTCACTCCCTGGATTGGATGTCTCAGGTCTAAATGGCACACCTGTTTCTTAAGAAAACAGCAGAATTTTAACTGAGCCTCAGAACTCCAGTTTTTGTCTGTACTGTGATTAGACATTAGTGATAACGAGACTCCAAGCACCGTATTACTATTAATGCTTCCACATGACTGGAACCATTCCAAACCTGGAGACACAGGGACATCGTGAGTTAAGGGCCTCATGCCCAGGTCTCCAGGCAGACTTTTCCCCTCTCTTGCAGGCAACTGTCCCCACGTCTGGTCCAAGGGTTTGGTTGCTCTCTGCAGAACCACCCCCCACTCCTGAATCCAGCTTCCAGACATTTCTGCATTGTGCTTCAGAGCAGTTTTTACTGCTCTATGAAACCCTGGTTCAAGGAACATCTCATATTCACAGTGACTGGGGGATGCTAACTCAGAGAAAACCGCTAGTGTTTGCCACAAAGTAATCCTGTAAGGAGAATGCTGCTTGGCTTAAATATTTTATTTATATATGTGTGTGTAT
>VZTX01007041.1:983010-1028485 GCA_013400915.1 Pardalotus punctatus | reverse complement strand
TGTTCCTGGGGTAGTATTTCACAAAACTCAGAAGGAAAGTTCAGGCTATACTTGCAGTGCTCATTATCCACCAGAGCAGAGAAATACATGGAAGCAATTCCTCACCTTAAAAATGAACATCCTGGGACTTCTTATTCCAATGTTAATTATGATCTGCAGCTACACACAAATTATAAAGACATTACTGCAATGTAGAAATGAGAAGAAACATAAAGCAGTCAGGCTTATCTTTATTATCATGATTATCTACTTTTTTTTCTGGGCACCATACAACATTTGCATTCTCTTGCGTGATTTTCAAGGTGCATTTTTCATCTCTACTTGTGAAGGCAATGGGCAACTGCACAAAGCACTCCAAGTGACAGAAACAATCTCAATGATCCATTGTTGTATCAATCCTATAATTTATGCCTTCGCTGGAGAAAAATTTAGGAAATATCTTCACAGCTTTTTCCGAAAGCAGATTGCAGTCCACTTACCTAAATACTGCCCGGTTTTCTATGTTGACACAGCTGAACGAGCTAGCTCCACCTACACACAATCTACAGGAGAACAAGAAGTTTCTGCTGCATTGTAAGTTGTGTCTAGTGAAAAAGTGGAAGCACCTCTTGTGAGATCAAATCTGTGATGAAAGCCTGCTGAATCTCTCCTGGATATTCTCTCTAAGGCAGCTGCAAAAAGAAAAAAAATTACAGAATACATATTTACCAAAGATTGCATTTGCTCATAGATTTGAGTATTTGTAAATAAATGAAAAGGATGTAGCAAGTTTGATTGGAGGCCTGAGCTAGCAGTCTCATAAACAGAGTTTTTGAAGCAAACTAGATGTTATAAATTTACACTGGTTCTTTGGAACATCTCTTGTCTGCACATCAGACAAGATACCTCACTGATTTAAACTCAAAGTCACCTTTTTTACTAGGCTGGCTGTGTATCTCTGTAAATAATGCTAAATTACTAAGGTCTGTGATACAGTATGATATGGAAAGTTTTATACACTTAGAATACACTCTGGTATTTCATGGTATATTTTCCTATGTGTATGGTTGAGTGCTAACCTCATATCTTTCTCATAATAGTTCTAACTACTAGAGACTAATACCTGAATGACTTTGGAGTTTGATATTTCTGATGGGTCTCTGACTCATCTGCTGTTTTATATGCTATTCACACCAAAAAAGCTAATATAATTGAACTATCATTAAAAAATGAATGTCCTATTATTGATCAGAAAATCAGTGTGGTAACAGTATTTTAAAAATAAAGTATTGCACATGGAACTTTAACCAGGTTAGATCAAACATGAACAATGAGTCAAGAGTGGTTTAGCTTTTTATTGTAGTGATTTTGCTTGCCATTTTTCTAGCCTACATAAGAGAAAAGCTTTAAAATAGGAAATGAACACAGGTGTAATGGCGACCAAACCACAAGAGCATTAGAGGTGTGAAAATTATTTCTGAACAGGGGTGGCACAGATGTTTTTAGAGATGAGTGTATATTATAAACATTTAAGTTAACAAAACATCTGAATAAGTAAAAATATTCCCTGTTCTACAGTCAAGGGCATAGAGAATCTCTCTTTCATTTTAGAAACTGGTGTCATTTGGGGGCCTCTGACAATGGTTTTTTGCCATTTAGGAGTTTCACAGAGAGCAAAAGCTTCCAAAATTAGTAAGACTGATGCGTAAATGTGACTGATTCTCTGTAAAGTTCAGAACTTGTAAAGTATGGGAACACATAAAAAACATGAAATAAATATGGGGCTACTCAAGTGTTTAAGAACATACCATAATCACACTATTAATTTGGGCCAAGTTCTCCTTCTAACATTTCTAATATTTCCCCTAACACATACGGTATTGGACATGTCTGGAGACAGAAAAAGAAAAGTAAGTATTTTTTTTTCTGTTCCTATCCAGAAGGGCAGTTTCTCTTTCCCAACTTCTCTAGATATCCTGCAAAATAATATTTTCAAGGAAGCAAATGTTTCAAGCAGTCTCAAAGAAATTTTACAGTGGAAAGAGCTTGTGAAAGCAGGAAGTGAAATAGGGAAATCTTTACTTATCAAACCACTTGGTTTGAGTTGTTCAGTTTTGTCATATAAAACACCACTTTGGAACTACATCCACATGGGAAGTGTAACAGAAATATACCACACCTTCTCACTTACAAGATTTTCAGCTTCATAGTCTTCTTTAAGACCCAGTGCATCAATTACTTTCGGGACTTTGTATATGCTTTCAAAATGGGTAAATATATCAGCATAAGCAGAAATTGGGCAATTTCAGCATATAATGAGAAATACATGCAGGAACTTCTAGTCAGGCTGGCTTTTTTTTTTTTTTTTACTTACAAAATAGCTTTATGAAAACAGTTGTATATTTTATTCTGCTCTTGACAAAAACTTTCACTTGGCCTTGAAAACACCTTGCCTTTAGGAAGCTGCTTTCTCTGGAGGGCTTTGATGCGAGACACAGTAATGAATCTTCGTCAGCCCTTCAGGAGCAAAGCACAACAACCAAACGTGCATGGGCACACTGACAAACTTTCTGAGAGGCACGCCAAAAAACCGCCCCATCCTTCTACAGCATGGATCTCTAATCATGGATCTTTCTAAGCAACAAGCAGCTTCCAAAGGAAAGAGGCAGAACTGAGATTGGGCACCCAGTGGATCAGCAGCTTATTAAGACTTTCTGTCACTTCATTGGAAAAGGATCACACTTTAACACATGAAAACAAGTTAGATTTCAACTACTGCAATGAACCATTATCCACATTCGAGGAGACAATTGAAAACACAGTATTTGGTAGCACTGCTGGTACATTCAATTAAGGACTCTGCCAATAACTGCAATAATATTTTGTACTATACAATCCATTAAAGTTGGTTAACTTTTGTGTTAGACTTCTTGATCCTTTCCCACCTCCATCCCTCTATATTTTAGAACAGGCCAGCAGAATGAAAAAAGAAGATAAATTCCTCTTCATAACACTGTAAGAGCAGGCAGGACAAACTCAGGGTTTTAGAAGCAGATTAACAACCAGCATAATCAAATAACACAGGACCATCAAGATAACTCCATTGCTCTTAACTGCTTGTCACTAATAATCTAACAATAAATATGCTATTTTGGTCATTACATTTGGTTTTGTTTATATTTACCAATGGGAAAAGCAGTATCTCAGACAATTCACACCGATCCTAGACGATTACTATTAGTTGTTCTTAAAATAGATACTCTTATAAAAGAATTTCAATGTATTGAGTGACCTAAATAACTAGATCACCTATCTAATACCAAACAATTACCGTGGACTTGTGCACACACTGCCCTTCAGTTCTTATGATTACGGTGCCATCGTGTGGTCTCACTGTAAGGTTTCACGGACTACCCCAGCAAGGCTTTTGCGGCTTTCCTGTTTCAAAACATTTTAAAGAGAAATTTGTTCACTAAAAGGGTGACTAGATATTGGAATGGGCTTCCCAGGGAGCTGGGGGGGGTCACTGTCCCTGGAGGTGTTTAAAGAAAGACTGGTTGTGGCGCTCAGTGCCATGGTCTTGTTGACAGGGTGGTGTTTGGTTGTAGGTTCGACTCAATGATCTCAAAGGTTTTTTCCTAAGAGAATCTTCTAACTGAATGACTCCCTCCATCACAGGCATTATCAGTATTATGCAGAGAGCAATAAGCCACTGTGGTCAGTAAGAATGGAAAGGAGGTCCATTGGATTTGTAGGGAGGGTCACCCTGTAATGATGCAGGCAGATGCCAAGAGTGCAGTACGGGATTCCAGCCCCTGTTCTGGAAGGAGAGCATTTGATGTTCTCGCCCACAGCTTGGAAGCTACAAGCTACAAGAATGAAAGTGAAGTGCAAGGTCCTACACCCAGACTGTGGCAATGCCAGACACAGCTCCAGGTTGGGTGTAGAAGTCACTGAGAGCAGCCCTGTGGAGAAAGACTTGGAGGTGATGGTTGATGAAAAACTCAGCTCACTCTGCTCTTCTCTGCCTGCAGTTACCACTGTGCAACAACTTTTTGGTTTTTCCTTCTTAAATATATTATCACAGAGATATCACCATCACTTCTAATTGGCCCAGCCTTGGCCAGTAGCATGTCCATCTTTGGAGCTGCCAGCGGTTGGTTCTGCTGGTCATGGAGGAAGCTTCTGGCAGCTGCTCAAAGAAGTAGCCTCCCCCTTCCCATTACCAAAAAACAGTTTGTGCAAACCCAATACACAGGATTTGAAGGGGGCCTACAGGGTAGCCAGAGAGGGACTCCTCATCGGGAACTGCAGTGATAGGGCAAGGATTAATGGGAACAAATTGAAAGANTTACCCCTCGGCCCCGCCCCCGCCGCGCAGGCCCGGCCCGCGCCTGCGCAGTGCGAGAGCCGCCGCTTTCCCGCGCGGGTGAGGGGCTGCGCGGGCGCGGCTGCAGCGGGGTCGGGTCTGTGGGGACCGGGAGCGCCGGGTACCCGCTGCCCAGCAGGGACCCTTCCGTGCGGGCCTCGGGCCCCGTGGGGAAGGGACCTCCCGGTGGGTCCGGCCCGTCCCCGCCCGTCCCCGCCCGTCCGTCCCCGTTTGAAGTCGGCCCCGCCGAGGCCGGGCGGCGTGGGCTGGGTCCGTGGCCCGGCGGGGACAGGGGCGGTGCGAGAAGGGTTCCGGGTTGCGGCGGGGATGTCAGGGCGCTCATTGGGGTTTGCTTCTTAGTTGTAAGGATGAGAAGTAGTAAAGAGCCGTTTCTNATGCAGCTGAGGAGCAGGTTGCCCAGGGAGGTTATGGATGCCCTATCCTTGGCAGCGTTCAAGGCCGGATGGGATGGGGCACTGAGCAACCTGGTCTAGTGGGACGTGTCCCTGCCCATGGCAAGGGTGGCTGGGACTAGATGCTCTTTAAGGACCCTCCCAATCCGTTATCCCTCTGTGATTCCATAGGTATCTATCTTCCCCGGTGGCCGCACTCCCTCAAGGCGAGCCTCGCCCCGCCTGCTCCCTCACGCGCGCTCCCAGCGCCCCCTGCGGGCGGAACGCGGGCGCGCAGCCACTTTTGCTTCTTAGTTGTAAGGATGAGAAGTAGTAAAGAGCCGTTTCTTGTGAAGTTCATAAAGTCTTCTGGGAGCTCGGAGTATTTTTCTAAAGCGCTTGAGGTAAGTGGGTTTGGTCACCTGTGTAAACTTGGTGAACTGCCGTGTGATTTCTGTGTCTGAGTTAGCTGTATGTGCCGTACAATAAGCTAGCTTATATGTGTACACCTGGAAATAAAGCTGTTTCTATAGCAGGGGTGCTTAGTATGTAATAAAGTTTGTTGAATAAGAACAATTTTGTTGAAGAACTCCATTAAATAGCTTCAATTTCAAAACCTGGTGACATGTAGGAAAGGGACATGTAGCTTGGAAGGCCTGGATGGTGGTCAGTCATCTAAGCACAAACTTTGGAAGGACACTGTGCATTGTTTTACCCCTTGGGAGGTTAGCGGGAGCCAAAGGCACCACGTGGCAGGATCAGGTCCTGAAAGCTTCTGTGCTGAATGTTTAAGTCAGAATATTATGAAGATTCAAGGGAATGAAGGGGGCACCCATGAGGTGTTTTAGCCCTTCTGCCAATATGTTTGCATGGTAGCTTAGCTGAGAGCTGTTTCAAGCAGATATACTTGTGCAGTTTGCACAGGATTGGCTGTCTATTAATTATTTACTAATTAAATAATTGTCATATGTGTTGTTTACCTGCAGTCTATTAAAGAATTCCAGTCAGAAGAACATCTCCAGATCCTTGAAGAAGAAACAGTACTCAATATAAAAGAAAATGATAAATCACTTTACATTTGTGATCCTTTCAGAGGTGTGGGTTTCAGTCATCTCAAAAAGGTACATCACCCAGCAACTTACTTTGAGCTCTATTCTTTCTTTTTTAGAAGCACTTATGTCCATACTTACCAGCAATGCATAATGATAATTTTCAAACATTTGGAAAAATAAATGGTATGGTTGCTTCTGATTCTGCTGGAGTCCCTGATTCTTACACTTTTTATCTCCTGATAAAAATGGTTTGGTTTGACGTGCAAGGAATTGTCTAGTGGACAAAGATAGGATAGCAGGAATTCTTTGGTCATAGCCATAGTATCAGCTGCTTTTACTGAGGCCAGGAAAATCTACAATGATTGTCCAGAAAATCCACAGCTGAAAGTAAAAACAAAACTGTCAGCTACCTGGAGATGCTAGAGGAGAAGGGGAGGACAGACTAAGGGCCCTGCATTCTTCAGAATTCAGGGACGAGGAAAGCCTTCCTGATGCCAGTGTACCCTCTGCTTATTTTCTTTGCTTATTCTGTTGTGTTTTTGCAGCTTGGTTGTAGGATTGTTGGACCACAGGTAGTCCTGTACTGCATGCAGTCACAGCGGTGTGTCCCGAGAGCCGAGTATCCCGTGTACAACATGACCATGGCCGATGTGACGGTGTCCTGTACCAGCCTGGAGAAGGATGTGAGGGTAAGGCCTTGCCAAGGATGGATTGTTCAGCTGATTGTTGTTGACATTTGCTTCAGATGGCTCATTACTAAGGCAGCAGTCATACTATGTGTCTCCTTGTGCCTGTGTTTAGATCCATCAAGACTTCTGTAGCTTGTTTATCTATGTGTAGTTTACTCACATATTAATACACCTCAAATATGGTATATATGTTTACTTAGATTTGCTCCAATACTTTTTTATAATACTGCCTCAAATGTCAACATCTGCAAAATTTTGCTTATACAGTGTAATTGTAATGCTTTTATTTAGCTTTTATTTAACATATATTATGTTCAGCTTATTATAAGTCCAAATAAAATGGAAATTATAGTTACTTTTTCATGGCTTCCATATATATCTATTTAGTATTTTTTGAGCAGTTTTTAGGGGAAATCATGAACAATTGAAATCCATGTTTTTGGTGTAAGGTGAACAGGATTGTCCTGTAGGTTCTTTTTTCCCCTGATAATTTTCTATATTTTCTTTTCCTCCATCCAGGAAGAAGTCCATAAATATGTGCAAATGATGGGTGGATGTGTATACAGAGACCTCAACATGTCAGTAACTCATCTTATAGCTGGAGAAGTTGGTAGCAAGAAGTACTTGGTAGCTGCTTCCCTGAAGAAACCTATTTTGCTTCCTTCTTGGGTTAAGACATTGTGGGATAAGTCTCAGCAAGGGTATGAAAAAAACAAAACTGATTTTGTTTCAGGGACTGGTAATTCTTATGTACAGACTAATTTCTTTTTCTAGTTGATACATACTTTCTCTCTTCCATTCCTGTAGCATCATGAGGTACACCGAGATTAACATGGATGACTATGCTTGTCCTGTGTTCCTTGGCTGCACGATTTGTGTAACTGGCTTAAGCAGCTCAGACAGGAAGGAAGTCCAGCGCCTCACTGCTGAGCACGGTGGGCAATACACAGGGCAGCTCAAGATGAATGAATGCACTCACCTCATAGTTCAAGAGCCAAAAGGTACAACCAATGGAGTAAATGCTGTTTTTGTTTCTGGAGTTGTAGTGTAAATATGTGTAAGCACAAGAGCTTGAACTGTCTGTGTCTGCTTCAGTGTTTCTCTTACTACTTCTCTTTAGGGAATCACTGTTGATGGAAAGAGTAACACAGGGCACCTTTGCTTTGCTCTAGAGACATGAGAAAGAGAACAAAAGAAGAAAAAAACCCAGAGACATAGATGGTATTTAAAGAAAGGAAGAGGGAGAATCCCAAAGGGGATAAAGAAAGTTTTTTTGGGGAGAGCTGGGTAGGACTTAATGTGTAATGGAATTGAAATTGGATTGTAGCTTGATGTTTTTTAACTGATTATTCTTTGTGCCTCCTACACTCCCTACTAAGATAAAATGAAAGCTCCTTTTTTTTTTCTCTTGGGAAGATAAAAGGATTTTAGTTTTATTATGAGAAGAATGGAAGGGTTTTCTTTTTTCCCACAGTTTCCCTGTCTTTGCCTACAGTGAAATATTGTGGGACTTTCTGACCATTTTTTTTATGTGTGTGCTTGAAAGCTTTAAAGCCTTTTTCCCTTTTTCATTTCTTTAATACCGTCATACCATTAGTTAGCCATCCATGAGATTTTTTTACTCTAATTAGAGCATAAGCAACTTATCACCAGTCCAGTATAACATAATTTGTCCATTAAAATCAGTTATTTGAATTCCTAAATTTTGTTAATGTCCAACCATCTTTCAGCAATCACTGTTTGATGCTTTAGTCATTTAGTGATTGTGTTTTGTTGGTTTTTTTAAAAATTTTGTTTACATCTGGAAGGTCAGAAGTATGAATGTGCCAAAAAGTGGAATGTGCACTGTGTGTCTGTGCAGTGGTTTTCTGACAGCATCAAGAAAGGCTTCTGTCAGGATGAGACAATGTATAAAATCGAGCCTGGATCAAAAGGGAGTAATGCACCCAGTACATCAACACCTACAAATGATACCAGCAAGCCTGGTAAGTAAGACATTTTAAAATATGTTTAAATAAGGTAGGAAACATCTGTATTAAGGAGGAAGAACTGTTTTAAGATTAATAAGGTGCTTGCTTTTGCAATGTTGGTTTGACAGTTGGGGTTCTAGATTCAGCTTAAGCTTAAAACACAGCAGATTGCTTTTACGGACATTGAATATTCCAGCATGTGTGGACTTGAAACGTGGATTCTCTCTACTGGAGAACCAGTGGTGTCTATCTGTAAGGTCTACAAAAGCACAACTGATCATATATTTGTAGTTTAAAACAAGTGTCTGTAACAAATATAATCTTACATCAGTCTTAGAGGCTGAGAGGGAAATAAATGCTGATCTTTAAGTTTTTATTATTTTTTCTAGATTTTTCTTTATACACTTGCTTTTACTTACTCCATGCTACTAACAGAAGGGGAGTTAAAAGTGTTTTGTAGCACACATGGTAGCATGAAAGACACAGGCAGCTTTAATGTGCATCCACCTGATACTGACTCCTCTTAAATTAGAGTTGATTTCTCTACTATAGAGAGTCCTGTTAACAGTGCTTCTAATAGGCGGCCACAAAACTGGAATAAAAGCTATGAAAACAAGTCTCATTGGTTGCTATGTCGTAAGTGTCATCCATTAGGGAATAAACAGGTGTGTAAGCACTCTTTCTACTAAGACCATGCTGAACCTGTGTGTGAATAAACCCCTTGGTTTAACAAAGGTTTTACTTACCTAGTATTTTTCATTCTTCAGACTTTACATTTCCTTATAGTACCACAAAATCATAAGTGGCAGGTTTGTATTTTCTTTAGTGAAGCAGCAGAGAGAGCTGGGCCAAATCTAATGCCTCTTATTTTAATTTTAATTTCATTTCAAGATCATACCCTTTCGGATGTCAGCCACATTTCCAACATCAATTTGAGTGGTGTTAATGAAACCGTATGTAGCTCAGTTATGAGCAGCAGACTGGATCCTCTTCCTGATGAGCTGGAAAACTTGGACATAAGTTCTTTTCAAGCCCCTGAAGATTTGTTAGATGGGTGTCGAGTATGTTTACCAATGTATACTTTGAAATGTTTTAACAATGTGGAAGCAACTATTGTGAAGCAC
This sequence comes from Pardalotus punctatus, assembly GCA_013400915.1. Lineage (NCBI taxonomy): Eukaryota > Metazoa > Chordata > Aves > Passeriformes > Pardalotidae > Pardalotus > Pardalotus punctatus. The sequence goes on along the minus strand of VZTX01007041.1, from coordinate 1,018,910 downwards.
TGGCACTTTCTGCTTGAGTAAATTTTTTCCATAGTCAGCAGCAAAAGCCAGATTTATTTTGTGTCTACATGCTGTAGCTTGTATGTGTGTCTACATATGTGTGTGTGTATAATTGTATTTAATATGTTGTATAAATATGAAGTTTTATATCCATAGACATCTGTATTTAAACACTAGAGTGAATGGGTTCCAGAACTAGTGTGTGCATCTATTTGGGGTCTTTTTTTTTTGTTATATGATTTTGGGGTTCATTCCATTAGTAAACATTGGAGCTTTGCTGGATTAATTTGCAAAGGTAAATTAATCCATTTATAAATACTTAACTTTTTTTGCTGCATCTCCGAAGCTGCAGCACTAGTTTCTGTGTTCTGCAGCAGTTGAAACAAATTATACCAACATATTCTGCTTTTTTTTTTTTTTTTTTTTTTTTTTTTTAGGCTTTTTTTTTTTCTTTTTTTTTTTTCATTTTTAAGGCTTTATTTGTTGCTCTGTTCTCTTCTCTTTGTAGATCTATCTGTGTGGCTTCAGTGGCAGGAAGTTGGACAAGATGAGAAGGCTCATTAATTGTGGTGGTGGTGTTCGATTTAATCAGCTTAATGAAGATGTTACTCATGTCATTCTAGGAGAAAATAATGATGAGCTGAAACATTTTTTGGACAAGACAGCTCACAGGTTGTGATAACTGCATTGCTTAAGGTCTAGTTACACCTTGTTTTCTTTCTCCCACCACCTCTGGGGTCTTGAGGTTTGTAAAGTGCAAGAAGCTTGCTTAGTATTAGTGTTACAGATTTTGTGTGTGTGTATGTACTGGTATTTTTGGAGCAGGAAAGAAGATTCACAGGTCGAAACCTGCTGTAATTTGTTTGTATAACATTTTATTTTATAGGCCTCATATAGTGACAGCAAAATGGTTGCTGGAGTCATTTGGTAAAGGTTGTCTATGTCCAGTGGAGCACTATATCCCTCTAAACTACCAGCTGTTAGAGAATCCAATTTTGGAACAACCTGGAATGAAGTCAGTTTTTCCCAAAAAACCCAGTCTCTTGAAGAAAGAAGCTGTGAATGTTAGAAAGCACCAGAAGGCTGCTGAAGATGACTTCTTGTCTCAATACATAAATAACTACTCTACACTAGGTATGTTCTATAGCGTACTGTAGAAAGTTTAACTGCTCATAATTAGCATTTGAGTTGGTAGAATTTGCTTATTAAAAACTTACCCACATCTAGCATATTAACTTCTACTTTGTGTTTGAGAATTAAAATTTAATCAGGCCTTTATAGAACAGTTTTTAACTAAAACCACACTAAAAGCACAATACATTAATTTCTTCATAAAACTGTTTTGGGTTCTCTTTGATTGTTCTTATTAAACAATTACTATGCTTAGTTCTTTTTTATTTTTCTTTAACTTTTCAGATGAAGTTGAAAAACTGACATCCAGAACCTTCAGTTACGTTACTAACTTGACTGATCAAGGAGAGAATCAGCCTTCTGTCTGTAATGGTTCTTTGGGAGAGTCTTCTGCACTGACTGAAGGAGGCTTATTTTTTAGAAAGAGATTTCTTCTTCTGGGTTTTGGTGAAGAGGACGAGTCCTGCATTGCAGATATTATAAAGGAGAATGCTGGGGAAGTTCTGCCACTGCAAAGCAGAACCATTGCAGACTATGCTGTGGTACCTTTATTAGGGTGCACTGTGAAGGCAACTGTTGGTGACGTTGTCACAAATACATGGCTGGTAAGGGAGTTACACTTTTTCAATTCCTAAATAAATAGGTATTTGTATTAGAAATTTGTTTTGTCACAATGCACTTATTGATGGCTTAAATATGAATAACATAGTGAGGGATAAGGCTAATTTAATTTGAAATGTACTAAATGAAAGCCTGCATTAAAGCCTCTGTATCTGTAGGGTGTCTTTTATCTGTTTCACTTCATTTTCTACAGGACTCTTAAATAGGACTTTGTTATCATGACCCAGGCTTATATGAGGTCTGACATTCTGTCTAAGTGAGCTGTAGAAGGAGCTAGTTGGCTAGTAATGATTTAGTTTGATGTTTTTGCTTGTTTCATGCTTTTTATAGCTTTTTTTAAAATTATTTGTGGCAGAAGAGCAGGTCACCTTTATAGCTTAGAAGTGAAAAAATACTAACCATATTTGCCAAGAGCAGGCACATGATATATACTACCTGCTGTTAGTAATTTTCAGTATTAGGTAACTTACTGTGAAGTAAATCTATACAGACTCTCAGGCATTGAACTGAAAAGCTCCAGTTTTATGGGAACCTCCAGGGTTGGAACTTCAGTAACTGAAAAGTTCTGAATAATGCCTCAGTATGTCAAACTTGACAAAATTGACATGGTCTAAAAATGAATTTGTCTGATTCAACAGGAAATAATTTGTCTTAGGCATAACGATGGAAGCAGGATCCCTCATTGTTGAGTCCATAAATGCTATTGTAGAGTTTCTGAAATATTGTTGGCTTTGTTACTATTTGGCTTGACTTACATTTTTATCTCTTTCACCTTCTTTAAGATAACATGTGTGGAACAGCAGGTCCTTTTAGACATCCGATCCAATCCACTTTTCACACCAGTCCTGCTAATGGAAGGAGCTACCCCTCTGGAAAATTGTGTTCTTTCTTTTAGCCAGTTCGCTGGTGCAGAGAGAGACTCCCTTGTTTATCTGGCAGGACTGCTAGGAGCCAGGTACATCTCCTGTCACTGTTTCTTCTTGTTCTTAAACAGCCAATGTGCTGCCGTTATGCATTTAATTTCTTCTGTACAAATACTAGAGTTAAACCTCTTTTGAATTCCATTCATTTACAAAACCTGCTGCTGAAGCAGTGAGCCATCATTATATAGTTCTTTTATTTTCTTCTCCTTTAAAGAAATATGGTTAGTACTCACACAGTCTAATTTCTACCAGAATATGCTCAGTATTGTGTTTCCCAGTAACTGAGCCTCAATAACTTTTTATTCAGCTCTGTAACTGAGCAATGAAAGTCAGGTTTTCAGGTATGGCCTTCTCAGTTGCTCTTTGGCTGTCTACGAAAGGACCACAGTTCCTCTTCAGTACTATCTGGCTCAGCCTCATAACCATGGTGAACGTCATGTCAAGATCTTTGAAAAACCTTAAGAAAAACATGTTTAATCACAAGATGGAAAAGTTGTGTCGCTTAGAGTATCATTTGATCTAGTTTGTGGTCTGTTTGAACTAAATTCTTTGCTGATGAATTCTCAGTCCCACCATCTCTTTGCAAGATTGTGTCTTATCTTGATGACAAGAGAAAAACTGTAATATAAAGAAAACTGTTGTTCATTTGGAAATGGTGCTTGTTGACTCCAGAAGAGAAGCAAGCCTGTTCATTCATCTTGCTGAAGAATGTTAGGCCCAGTGTATGATTTGAAAATGGGATATGTGAGGATTGCTGGAGTATAAGAAATACTGTTTTCAATAGTGGTAGAAGCAAAACATTACTGTTTAACTTTCTGTTGTTGCTGTTTTGGGGTTTTTTTGGGGGGGGGAGTGGGTAGGTTTTGATTTCTTTTCTGTAGGTTAGGCTATAAAGTGCAAAGTGGGTGACCCTAGATATCGATTCTATTGGTTCTTTTTCTGTGGTGAGAATGCATTTTATGATAGTATAAATGTGCCCTAGATCAATGTTGTTTATGACTGAATGAATGTTTTATCAATCTGACTGTAGAGTCCAAGAATTCTTTGTGCGGAAAGCCAGTGTGAAAAAAGGAATGTTTGCTAGCACCCATCTTGTGGTGAGAGAACCAAATGGTTCCAAGTATGAAGCTGCAAAGAAGTGGAATTTGCCAGCAGTCACTGTAGCTTGGCTTTTGCAGTCTGCAAGGACAGGAAAGAGAGCAGATGAAAGCAAGTTCTTGGTTGAAAATGCAGAGGCTGAAGGTTGGTTCTTAGCAAGTTTGGGAATATGACTGTGTCACTGTACTGTTTGTTCACGATAAAGCAGGCAGGTATGATGACAATTTTTTTCCTAAGACTTTCAAGTATTAGAGTTGAAGGTTATTTTTCCAAATATTAGTATAGAATCATATATTGGTTTGAATTGGAAGGGACCTTAAAGATCATCTAGTTCCAACCCCTTGCCACGGACAGGGACACCTTCACTAGACCAGGTTGCACATACAACCATATTTTTTTTGTTGAGTTGTGATTACAGAAATTATACCATGTGTTTACTGCAAATCTGTTGGAGCCAGTGGGGTCTTGTGGTTATCAGTCAGCTGGGATTCAAACTCAGTGTCTCAGCTTTGTCATTTTTGGCAGGTGTACTGCTCAGTAGCTTGCATGGTGTTTCACAATAGATCCATCTTAGAACTTTGTACTTGTTAGTCTGCAATGATTTGATACCACTGTGTTCAGTTCTTCATGGCTGTTGATTAAATAAGCATATGTGGGGGTCTGTGTTCAAGGGAAAAACTAGTTTGCTTTCTTATGTTTTCTTTGTTTCTTTTAAAGGTATGGAGAGTTTCATCACTCAGCTTAGCAAGACACCAGCAACTGTTAAATCTCCCAATTCAGAACAGCCTACTCAACTCCTTGAAGCTGGAAAAAAAGGAGCTGTGACTCCCCTTGATATCAACAGGTTCCAGAGTAAAGCTTTCCAAGCTGTAATCTCTCATCATACTGGGAAGACAACCCCTGTTGCACAAGGGGGACCACTCCAGAAAGAGCCATCTTTACATCTTGACACACCATCAAAATTTCTTTCCAAAGACAAGTTGTTCAAGCCTTCTTTTGATGTAAAGGTGATCTTTGCAAACTTTTTAGTCTGTGTGGCCAGTAACATTTAAGATGTGCATAAACTTAAAAGCAATAGAAATCTGTCATTTTACCCATTTTTATGCTGGTCACATACAGACTTTCCTTTCTGAATAAAGCCAGGAAAACTGGCTCCATTTATTTATATAGTTTAGTTAATGACCTATGGACTAAATTTATTGAATAGTAAGTGCTGTAATGTGCTTAACAAAGCTCCTTTGTGCTTATTGCACCATATGCTTTTGTGTCCTACACTTCAGACAGTATCCAGTCTGTGTTCTTTGCATCTAGGGACTGACAAATGTAAGAAGGCAGCTTGTAACTTCTCCAGGTATTTGGAAACAAGTGCTTGCTTATTTTCTGGTGAAATGCTACTTTGATGGCATGTTTTAATGTAATGGCTGTATAGCAATTACAAAGCTGTTATTTGAAGTTGAAAAATGCATTGGGGTTTTAGGTTCATTGTCTTATTCTGAAGGCCACAATAGGCTAGAAAAACCAACAAAAAGAAACCCTGACACTTATGGAGTATCTGTGCTGGAAGAGCTCTTGAATGACTCAGGTGTGCTTTGGAAGGCTTCAGGTTTGTTTTTAATTTTCAAGGCCTTAACTAAAAGACCAATGCATTGAAGTCCTGCAGAGTTGTTAAGTTTTCTGGGGGGATTGTTCATGGGTTGGCTGTTCTGGTTTGGGGTTTTTTTTTGTTTTATTTTTTAATCCCTCTGCCCATAACAGGACAAAACATGTTACAAATATAGAAGAATCCAGTGTTCTCTTTAGCTAGTTCTGCTTCACAAAGAGAAGGCTCTGATAATTTTCAAAAGCAAGATATTATAGACCAAAATTTCTCTTTTTATATAAAAAAATAACATGTGAAATGGTACTTTAAAGGTCCAGATAGAATCACATACTCAATGCAACTCTTGCAGGGCAAGGTGTAAGTACCTTAAAGTAATTGGTTGGGGTTAGGAATACCTGGGTTTGGTCACTGGCTTTTCCACTGAGGACAATTTGCACTGATGGCAGTGAACAGAGAGATCAATCAGCTGTTTTCTTGTTTTGCTTATGCAGACTCTAAGATTGGGTTCGTCTTGTACAGCTTTTGTGCAGTGGTACTACAGTTGCACTTGGTAGCTGCTCCTGTAGTTTGCTGTCCTGATTTAGGAGTATGTATGAAGTCCTACTGTATTTGTAAAACTTGCACTTGAGTGACAATTTTGTAAGGTGTTCATGAAAGTCAGTCAGTTTCTACTTTTTTTTGGTAGGATGCTCTGGCAGCTTTGGAAACTCCAAGAGGTCCTGAACAAAAAGCCAGGAAACTCAGCACACCTCTCTCTGAAGTCATCGGAAGAAACTTGAAACTGGCACTGGCAAGCAGCACAACGCACGCAGCAGGTCTTACTGCCAGCCCTCAGCTGGCTGCTGCACAGCCAGAAGTGGTAGGAAATTTGGGGGTTTAGTTGCTGGAGCATAGGTTTCACTAAGAAAAAGCTTTATCTTTTGTGATTGAAGCTGCAAAGGAATTTGTGAATTGTTATTTGTGATCTATTGAATACGAATTCATATGATTATGCATTCTTCAATGGCAATTAAAGGAAGGTGAAATAGAATAATTTTTTTCCTCATGGAAGGCAAAGAATTTTAAAACCTTTTTCTACTCTCTGTACTACTGTCTTGAATATTAAGCAGTTGCTAAGTAACATGGCATATAAATATGTACCAGTTTCGATTTTGTAGTATTGGAATGAGATATAACACTTAAAAATTCTCAGCTTGCAGCTGGACAGGGTTAGATAGTTTGTCTTGGACTAAAGTTAGAAGTTCTTTATTACTGCATGTGTCTTTTTCTGCCTTCCTCTGTAAGGTGCTGCTTTTGTGCTTAATAGGAGAAGAAAGCGAGAGAAAACAAAAAGGTGTAGGAGGAAAGGGAGCATTTATGTATTGCTTGCCATTGTTAGTGCAGCGTTTACTGTTGAGGAGGAGCAAGAAAGCTAATGACCTCTGGAAAGGGAAGGCTGCTACTTCTTATTTTGTAGCTCCTTTGTCTTACTTTTCTCACTCCTCTACAATGAAATACTTCAGTGGCATCAGGTTTGATAATTCCCTAATTTCAGTGTACAGCCTGTGATGAAAGGAGCAGAGTATGTTCTAGGGAGACTGGCTGAGAATGAATCTTTTGTCTTGGGATTCCTAGTGCATGGTATGATAATAGTGCTGGGTTTTGAGCATGACTAGGGGAGTAGCAAAAATAGAGGAAGTGTGTTTATCTTACCTTTGTTGTCACTGTATATTTTACTACATGAAGTATTTTTGTTATTGCTACAGAAGCCTTCCAACTGTGACTCTCCTGTTTTTATCCCTGCTGATTGACCAGGAAGAAGAGCCCAAACCTCTAGCTGATGCTGTTATATATGTTAGTAAAAAACTTAATAAGAGGCAAAGGGAACTGAATGCAGTAGCAGCTTCTCTTGGAGCAGACTACAGGTATCAGCCAATACAAATGGCTTCTGATGAGTCTTTGTGTCCTAATATGCCTTTTGCTGTAGCTAAATGTTAGATTTCACCATCTTAAACAACAGTCATCCACTTGTAATGTGAAATAAGGCCGTCTTTCCCTGCTACTTCCTCAGTCCCTGTGTTCTTCATAAATCCACCTCAGAAAGACTGTTTGACCAGAAGTCTTCTTGAATTGCAGATTTTTTTAATTTTTTTTTTTTTTAAGCAGTTTGGCTTTTGGATGATTTAACGTTTGCTTTATATTTTACATTTTGAATCTGATGTGAATTTGTATTTCTCCCTGGCTCAAAACAAATTATTTTCTGGCTAAGTTAGTGTTCTTAGAAAAGCTTAGGAAAAATAGGTTGTCATGAAGACAAACTACAAAATAACATTTACGATTTAAGACAGAATTCTGCTTCCACTAAATCTGATTTACGTATTTTGTTACTGACTTATTATATAAGGGTTATTATTCATGGTGTGAAGGAAGTTGCCCTTATGTTTGCTAGTAGCTTAGAAATGCTGAAGATACTTGCATTAGATAGCAAATACCTGTTTTTATCAGTTTAAACATTAACAGTCCTCATTTTGTTTATTTTGAGTTTCAAGGATCAATATTTCACTTGCAGCTCAATATGACAACAAAAGAAAAAGCTCTTCTCCTGGATCACGCATTCTTTTCAGAAACTGATTTAAAATTCCACTTACTTAAATAAAAACAAAACGAAACCTAAAGCAAAACCCCTCCTTTCCATATGTTTATCCTATTTAGTTTTATCTTCTTGAGGAATGCTTTCAAAACACGTTGAAGTTGTGCTATCATGAAACTGAATGCTGTATTTTCTGGCAAAGAAAGTGGGCTCATTGTTTATTGAGGCATAACAAAATAGGCAAAACTAACTTGAACAAGAGACAGAACAATTTCTGAGCTGGATTTCTGGTACTTTGTGATAGAAATTACATCTTCAAGTTGTATTTTGTTCTCTTTTCCAGATGGTGCTTTGATGAAACAGTAACACACTTCATCTATAAGGGAGGACAGAATGATAACAATAAGGAGTACAAATCTGTTAAAGAACGGGGTATACATATTGTTTCAGAACACTGGCTTTTAGAGGTATGAAGCTTGTTTTGTTCCCTATTTAAAAGTAAAAGCAAATGGAGGCTTAAAACATGTTAAAACCATATATAACTATATGGCAGTGGATTTTCTGTATGCATTTATAAGAACATGTATAAGGACTGATGTTTTGCATCCTGCTTTGAATTAATAAATTGAGTGATCTCTTTTCAAGGATGCACATTTGCCTTTTTCTCCATGAGGAAAAAATAAATTCTCTTCCACTGAAGACTTCAGCTACATTTTTCCCAGAATGGCAACCACCTTTTTCTCCTTGTGTGAAGTAATTCTTTTGATAGTGTTTTTATTGTACGTTTCCTGTGTTAGGTGTGAAATTTCTTTTATCTCAATCAGTTCCTCATCTTTCTCTTATTAACTGATGTTATTACAGAGTGCCCGAGAGCATAAACGGCTTCCTGAATCTCTCTTTCCTCACACTTACAATCCCAAAATGAGCTTGGACATTAGTGCAGTGCAAGACATCAAGCTCTCCTCCTCCTCGAGTAAACCTCTTTCAACTGGAAAACCAGTAGAGGAAAATGAGGTATGATGTGTGATAGGAATGCATGTTCCATGAAGTGATTTGGATTCAGTTAATAGTTATATTAGCATATTAATAAAAACATTGATATTTTTTCAGCAATATCTTGAGTCAGGTTTAGCTAGTGATTAATGGTAGCTATTGCAGATGTTCCTAAAGGTTCTTCTGCATTTGTAATATTCTTCTTCCTGGGTGATTGAAGAAAACACAGGCATTTCAGAATTTGCTTTCCAAATTTGAAAATACATAGGTTTTTTCTTTTAGGTAATGAGATCCAAGGTGTGAACTCGCTTTAGTAGACATTAAGACTGCAGAATAGGAGTTGTCACTGATGCTATTATTCACTGTTCTTTTGTCATTGCGGTAGCAGAAAGGTTAGATATACTGTAAGACAAGATTAATAATCTTCAGAATTTATACAAGTGTCAGACATGGTTAAAAAAAAAAGGGGTTTGAGAAATCTACTTGTCTTCATTGGCTTTAGATTATTCCAGTGGATGAAGATGATACTGAAGATAATGCAACTACTGACCAAATAAAGGAAGCAGTCACTATAGGGGAAGAACAAATTGTAGCAAGTGAATCCAAAGGAGGTAAATGTAAATCACTGTTTTCAGAATATTTATGGAATATCAGACTATCAAAATGAGCCTTTTGCAGTTCTAGGTGCTGAATGTTAAGATCTGGAAACTTCAGGTAGCATATTTATATACTGGTCAAGTACAGCTAGCTTTTATTGCTGCTGGATGCCAGGAAAGGGCTTTCCTTTCTATTTCAAAGATCTTGACAGCCCAGAAGAAAATCACGGTCATTCATTGGAAAATACTTGGTTGCCATTTCTTTGTTTTTAAAACACTGAAGTTCATCCTTAATGTGATAGATTGTTGTTTTGGAGTATATGTTATGTGAATAAATGTGTTATGGAAGAGTTGTGGATCTAAGTTAGATTGTGCAAGAAAATTCAAAAGTGAGCCAAATGGAGATTTCTCCTTGTGTCTAAGAATAGGTGAATTGGGGCATATGTAGCTTTTCTAGATGTTCTTACCCTTTCCTCTTTTTAATATAAAGTCTTTGTCCTGGTGGAGTAGAGAGGGTGACTGGAATTTCAGTTTTCACTGAAACAGTGAGTAGTTTTTCACTTTTCACTTGCTACTTGTATAATAATGATATTACTAGTTTTGTTTCTTCTCTTAAGTTTTAACCCAAGCACTAGAAATGAGGGAGAACTTCCAAAGGCAGCTGCAGGAGATCATGTCAGCCACATCACTAGTGAAACCACAAGGGCAAAGAGGATCCCTTTCCAGGAGCAGCTTTGATGGTTCTCCAGCCACTCCTGATAGCGCACGGTCTGTGCGAAATGGCCGCAGTAGGGTCTTGGAAGCCCTAAGGTATTGATTTGTGTTTAAAAGTATCTTATTTTGTCCTTGCACGTATTTAGACATTCATTGAAACATGAATAGGTCTCCAGGGTTTTCAGATGTATTGTCTGTCTCTACTGATGTGCTTGAGTTGCTTCTCTTGCAATTCAGAATCTTTACCTGGATGTGCTAGGTAGAGTCAGAATGTTGTCTTAATCCATAGTGGGTATCTTTTGTTTTTAAAAAAACACCCCAGGGAATAGTATGATTGGTTTTTAGTTTTGAGTTTTTGAATTGGTTTATTTTTTTTTCTCTTCTGATTTCTTAGTGTTCTTACAGATTTTTAAGAAAGTAGGTATGAATGTTTATATAGGTCATATACAACTAGTAGGTATTACTGCAAAGCACCTCTGTAAATGTTTCTTCTTTTCTCTCTAAATGGAGAATGGGATTTGAACTCCATCAATACTGATGTGCAATAAGAGAGTAATGGAACCCTTGCAAAATTATTCATTTAGCTTGGTGCTTATTGCAAATAAATAGGCTTAATATAGAGTAAGGTACACTGATTTTGTAATAACTTATTAATATGCACATAATAAAAATATCTACTGGTATTTTGAGGGCTATTTTTCAGCCACACTGACACTTAGATTCATAAAGCCAGGATACTACAACTGCTTTTATACTGAAATTTTCGCTTTTCCCAGATGTACTTTCTAATAATGAGGTCACTTGGATGCTGCAGTCAATGTGATCATTAACACATTGCCTTCTAGAATGGAAGTCTTCTGTAAAATGAGTATGTAAGGTATCTGTGGTTTTTCCCTTAGGCAATCCCGCCAGGCACTTGCAGATATAAACACAGAGCCATCCCAGAGTGAGCAGATCATTTGGGATGATCCTACTGCGAGGGAAGAGAGAGCAAGACTTGTCAGTAACCTTCAGTGGCCTAATAGTCCTTCTCAGTACCTTGAGCAAGGTCAGAGTAACACCAATAAGAACATGGATGAATCTGCCCTCAAAGGATCTGTACCTGATGCAGAGATGGCTGGTATAGGTAAAATTAGAAATAAAATATCCTTGTTCTGTGTGACAGCATCCATCTGGTCTTTGGGACTTTAAAAATACAGTAGCATTTGAGTTCTACTTACAAAAAAAGTGAGCATTGTTGGCATTTCTCAAATGCCAAAAATACAATTTCACATCATTGAACTCCATTATGTGTTGCTGTTTTTTAAAGAGAAGCTTTCCCATCCATTTGTGGTCAGACACCAAGGCGGTGTTTGTCTAAAAATAGACTGCTGTGGTTCTAAAAAAAACCCCAACAACTTGGAAGACTTCATAAAATTTTCCAAGTTGTTTTGTTTTGTTTTTTGAGCCACAGCTGGTTTCCAGGTAACACCTCAGGTGTGTATAGTGGAATTAAAATGGGAATACCATGAGCAAAATCTTTTCCATTGTAGTGGAAATATTTATAGGTGAAGAATTGGGGTACAAGATGATTAACTCATGGATCCAAAAAACCAAGATGTGTCCAGTTGCTGGTGGACATGCTTGGGTCAGGATTCGGTGAAGATGTTATTCATATTCCTTCTTCTTTTTGAAGTCTTAAGTCTGTTGCTAGGACTAAGGAAGCAACATAGCTTTTCTGCCAAAACCAGATTTTTTTTCATCTGTTTTTACTTTCTTTCTGTTCTGAGATAGTGGAATCCTTTATTCCTCTCTTCCTGCTGCCACAAACTCCTTCCCTCAGTCTACTTGTAGAGTTTCTGTGGCAACAGTCTTCCTGAAAACTGACCCTGTCCTAGAGGAGGTTGAAGAAAATTAGATAAATTCATTCAATTGATTTTTAGTTCAACAAAATCAGTGCAGTTTAGTCAAAGAAATCAGGTCATTTGAGGTTTTCAGGTTTTTTTGGTTTTTTTTTTCAAAGCAAGGCATTCAGGGACATGACTGCAATATTGCAGTTGGTGGCTTGTGGTATAAGAAGAGCACCATTATATGAAAGGCAGGTGACCTATAACTATATGTATTGTAGCAGCAATTGTGGGGTTTTTTAATTTATTTTTAATTTTATCTTTTATTTTATATGTAATTATATTCTGCCAAAGGCAAGTCATGCAACACCACTTTACTTTCACAGCTGTTCCTGAAGCTGGGGATGGAGATGTGATTGAAGGTCTAAAGAATCCCATATGCAGAGATCCTGAAACACCAATTAAAGATAACTTGATCCCCACTCCACAGGCCCCCAGCATTGCTTTCCCACTGGCTAACCCTCCTGTGGCACCAGACCCCAAAGAAAAGGTTTGTCAAATGAAAAAATATTTATGATGATTTGTGTTCTGGGAGATGCCGTAATACTTTAAAATTTCGCAGTAAGTATAAAATGTAAAGATCTGCATTTAAAATCTTGAGGCGGATTACTTTTGTGTAGTTCTATTCTATTCTTTTCTAGTCTCCCCCTTTCTTTGAGATTTTGAACAAATAATATTTGCTCAAATAAATAAAGCTTGTTAGTTTAGACAAATAAAGCCTTTTGTTCCATTAGTTAGTGCTGAAATTCTGAGGTAGGCTTTGGAGTGAAGAGTGTATTACTTGAAACTCCTCCAGCCATGTTAGGATGATGGAAAAAAAGTTAGGCCTTTGTTTCTTTGGTGGTATCTGGAATTTTGTGTTTAGGTACAAATGAAAAACTGTTCTTCTGCCAAAACCTGGTTTAAAATTCTATTTTATTGTGAACTTGAAAAGGGAAAGGAAAATGAGCTTAGTCTTTTGCCTGCACTGTGTCACTTCATGCTCAAACTTTCAGCAGCTCTGTGCCTTTGAAGGCATAATGTGCCATGTTAGTGGAAAGGCCCTTAAATAATATAGAATTCAGCCTTGATAGAAAGTGAATGAATGAGGCAGTGGGATAGATAAGTGCTGATTTCTTCATGTGTTCAACCTGGCATTCGGTGGATGTGAATGAAGGATTAGTTGTTTTGACAGATTAGTTCAACTGTGCCCTCAACAAAGGGGGAACCAAGGGGATGTTCAAGCAGGAGCCTAAGGATAATTTGATAAGATCCAAGCTTTTTGTCAAGTTACTGACAGGTTTGGTTCTGCTTTTCCCAGCTATACAAAAACTTAATATATAAATAACCCAGAATGTTTGGCAGAGAAATAGTCAGCTGTCAACCTAATCGTTCTGTCATATTTTCAAAATCTGTCACTGTGTTTCTAGGTTGTTACAGAAGATGAGAAGGCTGATGAGGAACCAGAAAAACTCCGTAAATTTCAGCTGTCTTCTCTTAATCCTCAAGAAAGATTTGATTACTGCCATCTGATTGAGGAATTAGGTACCAGATACTTGTGAAATACAAATAGTATGTGTCTGTATGTGTCTGCTCAGCTGTGGCTTGTTGGGAAAAGAAAGGGCTTCTGTTAGTGACTCATCAGATTTGAGGTCTGAAATTTACGGCGTTCTGTGCTTGTGAGCAATTCTTTGAATATAGTATTACTATTATGCAAGCGATCAGCTTTGCCATAAAACAGCAATGGTTTTGTCTTCTGACAGTTTTCTTTTAGCTGTCTTCACAACAGCCTCATTCTTTACTGTTGGGAGTGCCCAGGATGGGCTGTCCTCTGGTGTCTCTCGTTCCTGTCTGTGTTGCAGTGGTACTTTACAGAGCCACTCTTTCCTGGCTGCTTCTCCCTCCTTAGTAGCTTCTGCTCATGTCATTTCAATGATAATACTCTCAATGTAAATTTGAGTTGAGTTTTCATCTGAATTCAAATAATTCTTACTTTGAGTTGATCCTTTCTGTGTACAGCATGATGCTTAGATAATTTGAATCAAATTCATTCCTCAATTCAAGGTGGAATAGTACTTGAGAAACAGTACTTTGATCCAAGTTGCACACATATTGTTGTGGGACATCCTCTGCGGAATGAAAAATTCTTGGCTTCGATGGCAGCTGGAAAGTGGGTGCTTCATCGTTCCTACCTGGAGGCGTGTAGAGGAGCTGGCTGCTTTGTTCAGGCATGTGACCCTGTCACCGAGACATTAGTGTGTTTTACCTTTTTGCACTTATTTTTGTTTTGCGCTACAGGAGAAGACAATTTCTCAAAACCAAGTGCTAGTTTAGGGTGCCTGAGTCATGAAAGTTTTAGGGAATCCAAAATCTGAGAAGTTTTTGGCCAGCTTTGTCTGAAAACTAGTCCTGGACCAAACTCCTGATAAAAGATAAATGAAATACCTATACTGTTTATAATGGCTTCTGAAGATTGGGTTTTTGAATACCTTTTGGTAAATCCTCACTGGTATCATCTAAATTTACATGGCTCTTGTTAAACCAGGAATAAAATCTTGATCCTTTCCATAAAAGAATATATACTAGTTTAAAATAATCTGTTTCTATAACCATGTACATAAACATTTTTGAACTCTGTCTCTTCCTATGCCTTCCTAACTGCCTATTTTGCAGTTCTCCTGGGTCAAGCAGTTCTTTTAGAGCTGTTTTGGCCAGATAAAATCCATATATATAGCTAGAGTGAGATGGGATTTGTTTCAGGGTTTTTTGTTTTCTATTTGGTGTGGGTTTTTAAAATCTGGTTTTCTGCTGGTAAAGTTGGCAGGACTGCTTTGTAACTCAAGCTTATGGTTGTTTCAGGAAGAAGACTATGAGTGGGGGAGTAATTCCATACTTAATGTTTTGTCTGGAATCAATGTAAACCAGAAGAAACTAGCACTGGCAGCTATGAGGTGGAGGAAAAGAATTCATAAAGGGAGGCAAGAAATGGGTATTGTTGAGGTATGTAGATACTCCTGTAATGTAAGTTGTACAATGTGGGTGGGACAGGACAGGGATTGTCATCAAGAAACTTGAAAACTTAACTCTCAGGGGAAAGTAGCCTGTCTTGTTATCAAAAACAAAATATCATGGCTGGATATATTCTAGTTAAGTAATTTTGGTTTTTAAAAAACTTTCTGTGCTGGTATATTAAAAGTCTTAGTCTCCTCTGAACCAGTGTTCATGTTTTGCAAAGCCGGAATGTGGCTACCTTTGTATGTCAATGTCCCTCAGCCAGGAAGATGATGTTTATGCTTCAGAGCTCTGACCGGACAGCTAACCTAACCCAGCTCTGCTAAGAGACCAAAACTGGTTCCTGGTACCTTTCCTAAAGCACCATCTGTGATTTTTTCAGTGCAAGTTTCATAGTCTTTCAGTGAGATTGTTGGAAGTGAGACTTGAACTCCCCAAAGCCTTTTAACTCATCCCTCAAACCAGGCACTGCAGTTGAGGATTCACTGAAAGGTGATGTTTCAGTTACAGCAGGAAAAATCTTGACTTGAGTGTATTTTACAGTAGCTTTCTAAAAATGAATTCTTGTAACAAATCCTCTGCTCCCTTTGCCTACTTGTACAAACACTCAGTGTAGTTTCCAGTAAACCACTTGGCCCTTGGTGCTGTTACTGTAACTAAGGGCATGGAGGGGGAACTGGGGAAAATGTTTCCAAGTAACTGTTTTTTTTTCAAGATAAGTTTCTCTGCGTGTCTGGTGTTCTGAAAAGCATGCTCTCTGTCAAGGGTCTTTCCTTAGAGGTGGCTTGGTGGCAAGCTGCTGATTGTGGCCCAATAGCTGAATGTACTGTGGAAGTTTTTTCTGGCATGTACGCTTAAAGGCAAAACTAGGTAATTGAAAGTTTTCACCTGATGGATATTCTCAAAAGGGGTAAATTATAGATCCAGTAAGTCTTTGTACTTTTTCTTTGTACTTTTTACTTTGTACTTGATTAGCATACTTTTGACTAAATTGTCTTTTATCTAGGGAGCTTTCAGTGGTTGGAAAGTGATCCTGAATGTTGATCAAACCAAGGAAGCAGGATTCAGGCGCCTTCTTCAGTCAGGGGGAGCAAAAGTATGTAGTTTGAAAAAATAACGAAATACGTATATGTTTAATTATTTTTTTCTTTCTGTTTAACTCTGTGCTGGGCATTTTTCACGCAAGTAAAAGTCTTAGCAAAGAAAATTGCTTGCACAGGGTAGCTGAGATGTGGTCAAAGGGTGGGAGGAAAAAGCTTTTTCATCATCACTTTGCAAGTGGTCAGGCAGAGGTCTGAGGTCACACAAGTCAGTAGTGCTGGTGGGAATTGAGGATAGAATTTCTGTGCCTTGCTGTCAAGAGGATAAGAGGATCACACTTCTTTCCACCTGGAAAGGTATGTGATGGTACAGAATGTGGTTGTAAATGGTATTTTACTTCCCACTGGTTTCTAGTTAATTTGATGAGTGAAATTAACGATCATTAACTGCATTTGTCTTGGAGAAGAAACACAACTAAACTTCTGTCTGTTGTGTTTTATCTGTAGGTGTTTTCTGGCCATTCTGCATCTCTCTTTAAAGAAGCAACTCACATCTTTGCTGACTTCAGTAAGCTGAAGCCAGACGACTCCAGGGTTAATGTGACAGAGGCAGCAGCCCAGGGAGTGAACTGCCTCAAACCAGAGTACATCGCTGACTACCTCATCCAGGTGAGACACCTGAGGGCTGTCCACCTGCCACATAGCCCCAGCCCCCTGTAGGAGACTGCTGCTCCCCCAGCCATGGGCCACCTTTGCCAGGAACTGTGGTCATAAAGTGCCTATGCTGAGGGCATTGATCTATGGCCTCCCATTTAACTGCTCTAACATGACTTGTTCTGGTGCAGGCAGAGGGATCTGTTGCTGGGTAGGGAGCTGCTCACAAAACATATTCAAGATGTAGGTGTGCAATGTTTGTTTTGTTATATTCAGTTTTAGACAACTAATGAGCTGTTTCTCTTCTCTCAGAAACTGCTCTTCTTGAGCTAACCCACTGGTTTTTTCTTTCTCTATTGAAGGATCCACCTCCCCCTATGGAGTCTTACTGCCTGCCAGAAGCCAAGTCTTACCTTCAGAATAACTCAGATCTTGGAACTGGATTATCCCAGAAAAGAAAAGCATTTGGAGAAATGAGCAGAGTCAAACGATCCAGAATACACTAAGCAAATTCTCTGTTCCTAATCTGTACATTTTTTAATTCATATTTATATTTTTTCATTCTTGCCCAAAAAATTAAAAGCTTTGAGTTTCACTTCTAACTTGTCCTGAGATTAAAATAACTTTGCAGTAATACTCATAGGAAAGATTGCTTTGGTTACCAGTAGCATCTAAAAACATGGCAAGAATTCATCCAAAAAATACTTTAACATGTCCAAACTATCCCACTAGTGATTTTGTTTGGGGACACAGCTGTATAATAATAGTAAAGAAATAATTTGTAAAACGCTTATCACATCTTTTATGTGTGTGTTGTGGGGAAAATACCAATTGAGGAGAATTCCACTGAATTTCCCATATAGTAATGGACCGATTTTTACATTAATTTTTCCTCTTTTGTTATTTTTTATTGGAAGGGAAGAGGGAAAGTGGACAAAAAGAACTGGCTTGTAAATTTTGTACTAATAGAGGGTGTAGTAAATTATTTCTATAGATCACAGGTGCTGTTGGGGTGCTGCTGTTGTGAGTGCTAATGAATCTGCTCAGCAAATACAGAAACAACTCTGTTATTCAAGAGGTGAAGTTTCTTTTGACCATGTTCCTTGTTTGAGTCTGTGACAGGAACCAGAGCCAAACACTTTAGTTTCTGGCAGCTGGAAATGTTCTTAGTCAGACAACCACAATATTTGACAAAGTGTTGGACCTTTTCAGTAACAGTGGAATCTGGGTCTGTGTTTACTAACTTCATGTATGTGAGTGCGTGTGTTAGTCTGGGCAAAAGTGTGCTCATGGAACCTGAAGAGCTGTATTAAAGCAGCTGGACTTCCTGTAGCCTGTTTGAACAGAAAAGCATGGCATCATCAGTTGCACAGGACCAGTGGAGTTGTCTGGGAAAATACATGTAACACTGAAGTCTCATTAATTTGCCTTTTTTTTGTTTTGAGGGCAGGCATGTATTCTAAGTTTATTTTCTAGGTGCTGAATAATGTTTTCTAGAAAGTGTTTGCATCAGTATCTGCTGGAGATCCAAGACTGAGCTACAAGCCTCTAAGCCCTGTGCAGCCTCAAGAATCACTCTGGGCTGGGCAGAACTAACCTGCTGCTGCTGCAGGAAGGGCCAAGGTACCTGAGCTGTGGGTCTACAGGTGAGATAGAATAGGAAAGCAGCTTGTCTTTATGTGCAAGGATGTACTTTGTGCTTCTGCTTCCTGCTTCAGTGCAGAGGATCCTTTCATCAGTGAGCTCTGCAACCTGCTGTCAGGATGACCTGAAAGAATTGTCAGGAATGATTGGGAATGAATGTGAAGTATTTGATTCTTTTAAAGAAGTAAAATCTGTGCCCCTATCAGTGGGGGCTTGGCTGTGACAAGTCTGCTATGTTGAGTTGCAGTGTGTCTACAGCCTTGTCACTTGCTTTGGTTTTTTTTGGCATAACAGCTTGATGCTTTTTGCTATTTGTGTACATTAAACATCTTGAACTTATTCCAAGTCCCCATACTGAATATAATGCTGCTGTTAATGCCTTACATCACATTTTGAATTAACTTTAACTTTTAATTAACTGTGTATTTCACTGTTTTAACTCTGAAGTGCTACTTTGCATTGCAGGCATTTGAAATAGGTCTGAGTATTACCAGACACGACCTAAGGTTCCTGTGATTTTTTTCTTCCCAGTCCCCAGAAGCTGCTGTGGAAGGGTGGTGTTGCTATTCTCACTTTATAGATAAAAACCCACTCTCGGACCCACTTAAGCTTTAAAGACGTCTTGGAGCCACACAATTCCTGCAGCTGCTGTGAATCCTGGGGGGAGGACAGAGGGGGAGCAGGTAAAATCAGGCACATACCAACCTGCCGTGGAACCAGTAACCTGATTACCTGTTCTCCAGTGTGCACTGCCCCAGTGCAGACTGGTTTAAAGCCGGGGGGAGGCAGGACAGTGAGGGAGTGCTGGGGGAACAGGAGCAGAAAGCAGCTGTTCCAGCCAGAGCCAGACCCTCTTCTGCACTGGGCCCTGGCATCCGGCGCTCTGCTTCCCTATGTCACACACAGTGGGGAATGCAACAAAAGCAAGACAAACGTGGGAGATAAATATTCAGTTGGTGCTGTTAAGATAAATTTATTTTCTTCAGCTTTCTTCACAGGAAACATCACAAAAGTGCTTTACAGAGTTTGAATACCATTACTCTACCATGGGACAAAAGGACAACAGGTGTGTGCACTGCACAGTTAGATGTTGTCATATGCAGAAACCATGATAGGTAAACCAGGGTAAAAAAAAATTCTACTGACAAAAATATATATATATAGTTCAGGTTTTGAACTTAAGTTATGACTATAAACATAATTATATAAATATACAGGCACCATTTGGTTCCTGTGTTAACTGTGGGGGCCACACAGGGATTTTCAGAAACAGATCATATTGAACTCTACTTTGCTGAAACAGTTTCTGCTGTGCTCTGTAGGCTCCCAGCCAAACCATTTCCCAGGCTGACAGTATCATTCTTTCTTTTGCACTACACTGAGCACTCAAATGGCTTTGTCTTCATTTCTTCACATTAAACCTGGTGCTGAGACATTTGGGTACATTGTTGAAAACAAATTCAAGTTGTTGGGTTTTTTTTTCCTTTCACTTACAGAGAGCCTCTCTTACTATTCTTCCCTCACTAATCTCTTCTTTAAAAAAAAAAAAAAGGGCAAAAAAAAAGCTTTAGGCTAGATCCTGCTTGTCCAGGTTTTGTTTAAGCTAAAATGTTACCAGTCATGCAACCCTACTCCTTCCCATAGCTGAGCTGTGTTGTACTCTGAACAGTGCTACTACCTCTTTTGCTGTATTCAGTGGGAATTAGGCTCCCGTGTAGCCTCTGAGGCTCTAAGTTTCAGTTCTTCAAGGAGACTGCATTTACTTGCTAGGCAATTTCACAATGTTTGTGATACTACAGCCCTGACAAAAACAATGCAGCCGTGGTCAAGACTCAGGAGTTCTTGCCTGCTGCTTTCTAAATAAGAGGTGAATAATTCAGGCACCTGACTGAGAAATCCTGGGCATGGTAATAATGCAGATGAATAGGAGGGAATACTCGGGGGCAAAGAGAGGTCAAAGCAGGAGATTTTTGTTGAGTTTTGAGTTGCAGGAAAGAAAAGGAGCAGAGCCCATTACCTAGAAAACACTGTCATGCCAGGATCCAAAGCCAGTTTGCCTTTTACCTAATTCCCAGATTAGAGACACAGTGCACGGTCAGAGAATTTGTCAGTCCTGAAGGTTACTAGGCAGTTAGTAAGTAACAGTACAGAGCTACAGTAGCAAGACAGGGCTTTGGTGAGTGCAACAGCAGAG
This sequence comes from Pardalotus punctatus, assembly GCA_013400915.1. Lineage (NCBI taxonomy): Eukaryota > Metazoa > Chordata > Aves > Passeriformes > Pardalotidae > Pardalotus > Pardalotus punctatus. The sequence goes on along the minus strand of VZTX01007041.1, from coordinate 998,256 downwards.
ATGAGTCTGCCAGAGGTGCGACAGAGGCTAGCAAGTATTACATTCTAACAGCTTTCAAGCTCATTGGCTCTGCTTTCCCCCGCCCTGGCCTTATAAAAAGTAAAAAAATCCCAACTCCTTTGGCCAACTTAGCCCAGCAGCCACAACTGGTTTTTGACAGAATACAGCTGTAATAGAACTCCTAACAGATACAGTTATTTGGATGCAAAATCCAAAGTACATTCTTTCTCAACCAAGTATCATCACTAGTACTGGAAGGCAGCTGTTCTCTAGGATATGGTGGTTTGACAGTGAGGTAATGCAGCTTTCAAGGGCCAGGCTATACATCCTAACAGGCTTGAGTCTGCCCTTACATCCTTTGTATCTGTAAACATAACATGACTGGTAAATGCAGTCAGCGCTTAAAGACAATGATCATTTACAGCTCCATGCTCTTTGAAGCACAAGATGATGAGAATGAAGAGGTGAGGCAAACCACAAAGACTAAGCCTGTCCTCCCATGTTGCTTCATCTCAACTATTGTAATGGAATTTCAATATCCAGTTAAATACTACAACAGGTATATTAGACTAAGCATGGCTAAGCCCATATGGTTCCTGGCCAGAGAGTAAGTAATACATCTGCTTCACTGCTGGAACAAAGAGGACAATAACCCAGAAATTTAAAACAAGTTTCTATGGGGCTTGTTCACTGGCACTTGATTCTAGCTGTTACACCTAGACTTCAAGTGACAGGATCTCAAATCAGATTTCAATGAAACTGACCTTGTGTGATAGAAATAACTCCACTGCAAACAGTGAAGTTAAGCTCTGGGAGACCAGATTCACATATGTTTTGCCTTTTTCTCAATACATTTGTTCTCTTGTATCAGCCTGTTTTTGCCTGATACAAGAGTCATGGTTTGAGTCATTTTGCTGTGGTTGTACATACTCTGAAAGAGATACAGAACAATTGGTTTGTTTTGATTTTAAAAGGAAGCTTATGACAATATTTTAACTAACAGTTTTCTGTAGGCAAGTTACTTGAAATACAGTAGATAGATGTAGTGTGATGACTTCATTGCTGTAACTGAGCTAGAATGAAATTGAATACAGAACACAGGAGACAAGAAAAGGAACAGAAAATATCAGATTGAGTAAAAATTAGTAAGATCTTGCCATGCTACTCACTGACCAGAAGAGTGAATTATATACATCAGACTTCAGTACATCAGATGGCAAAAGCCAATCCCCATAGAAGGTACTAGGTTGATGGTGATTGCCAGGATATTCTGACTATGTAAACTTGGCAAATCCGGGGCAGGTGAATGTCAACAGAAAAAACCAAGGCAATAAATACTGGAAAGGTTTTAAACCACTCATACATGCTCTGGTAGTAGCTGTGACATGAGTCTGAATTAGTTGTGATCTTTCAAGGGGACGATCTAGGCATCACCATGGGCAGCTTGATGAAGACATCTGCTCACTGTGTAGTTGCAGTCAAGAAAGCGAATAAGATGTTAGGCTGTATTAAAGACAGAACAATACGGAAAAATATTACAGCATCTATTTCTCTTAGAGATCCTCAATGAATATTTGCTGCTTCATCAGCACCTTTAAAAAAGTGACATTTTAGAAAAATACAGGCAGGAAAGTGATTAGAGAATGGTAGAAGCAGCTCCTTGGAGCTGGAAAGACAGTAAGACTAAAGTAGTTCATTTGTTAAGAGGGGAACAGATAATAACCATCTTAAAAGCAATTCTCTTTACCACCATGTAACAAGATACCTACTTTAAAGTAATTTCAAGCCACCTACCACTATATGGGCCTTAATATCACTCATTACCATCATCATCATCATGAGTATTCCAAAAAGCCCCATATTATTCTTCAGTGCTTATTATTCAGCTAGTTAAACATTTCCTCTGAAGCAACTGCCACTTGTTGCAACTTTCAACAAACTGCCAGTTTGTTGAAATTTAACAGCAATCATTTTTGATAGAGAACTGTCACTGCTGGTGCACATTGACAACTGTCTTGAAGGTGCTGCAATGACAAAAACGTCTGTAAGAGAATGTAACTGATGGGCCTCATTGCTGTCCGGTACCCACAAAGAGCTCTCATTTGTCTGCATGCAAGCCACCATCGTGTTCTCTGATTCTATTTGAAGCCCCATTGTAAAAGCTGAGTGAATCACCAGCAAAAGCAGACAAAGGCATATTCATAAGTTACTACTTCATGTTACTTCAGCTGCAGTTAACTGATAAAACAGGAGATAAACAGGGAAATCGCCTCTTCTGTATATCCATTCCTTCCTCTTACCTATCCTTCTGCTTACCCCACTCAGCCCTAGTTTTTGATAATTTCTTCCCTTTGTTTATTTCATAAAAATCTGTCCATGGACAACTATTTCCCTTCTGTTCATTCCCTTCCTCCAGCGTTTGCCTTAATACCATACTTTACAAGTTTTGAAGATTAGTCTCTGTCCCCATTTCCCTTGTATCTGCATGCCACTTCAACTTAAATAAAGGAAAGAATAAAGAGCAGGAAAAAGGTGTTTACACAAGGAGAGAAGAAAAATACATTCCTATGACAAAATACCACTTAGTATCACGAGTGAACATTTCTGGTTCACATAATTTGAACAAACTTTAAAACAGCCACATTTTAAGAGATGGCTATCAACCGTGAGCAGGATTTTATTTCAATCATGGGGTTTACAAAATATAGCAACATTGATTTTAATATGTTCCACAAAAAAAAAAGAGCCTCATATTCATATGCCCTTTGGGTTGCACAGATAATTGAAGTGAGGAAATACCAGTTAAGAGTGCTCAGCCTGAACCTTTTCCTTACCCATACATACTAAAATAAGTCTCATTACATAACACTTAAATAGGATGTATATTACATTCCATAGAAATAAGCCTTTGCCAAAGTAGTATTAAAATACTATAATAAAAGCTAATATAAAGATCTTTTAATAAAGATTTTTAGTCCTCTGTAGAACCTTCCATCAGCCCGAGCCCTTGACAAAGAACAGCTTTGGCCTCACAACACCCCTGTGAGGTAGGTTGTTGGGTTTTTTTGGTACAGCTGGGGAAACCGAGGCAAAGTGAAACTAAATTACTTGAACATAGCAGCTCAGTAGAAAACCAAGGCCAAATCCCGCTCTCTTGGTCCCATGCTTCCTAATGCTCTTCTTACAAAATGGGCTTGGCTTCTTTTCAGTGCACACAGTTTAGATGGTACTTTCCATTCCAATATTCCAGACACTATTTTTCATGGTGACTCGTTAATACTGTGATATGTTTTTAGTATTTGTATTCTGGCTAAGCAGGACTTCACTGAAGTGAACACCGAACTTCATTAACCTTGCTGTATCAACACATACTGGAAGCAACTGAAAATAAACCCATCATATATGTACCATTTAGAAGATACTTCACAAAAAGAAAGTTTTCATACCTATTTGAAACAATGTCTCAGCCTTTTATCATGCAGAAGTGAAAAATAATTTTCTTAAATACACAAGAGCTTATTTCCTAAGAGGACTGTTGAACCATCTTGAAATTCGCCCTCAGTTCTCTCTTTAGGCAACAGGTCAGACAGCTTCATACCAACACAAAATTCTACCTTCTCTCTGAACAGGTTTTCCCAATTCTTTGAAAGGAAAAAATAAAATGGGCTTCCTTCCCCAAGTACTGCACTTTAAAGTTTTGCTGATTTAAAGTCAGATGGATCTGTCACTTGTGCAATCAGTGCCTACCCACACAGCACTTGTACTATCCAACATCTTACACTCCACTCCCTGCCTCAGGCTATGCACTTAATGCTATCATTTAGAAAATAGCCCTCCTAATCCCTCTCTTCTTACTGCACCTGTGTTTTATTTGCAACATTTCCACTCTCCCTAATTTATTCATTTATTAATCTTCCTTCCTGCTCTATTTCACTTCAAACAGAACATGGTAGAACTACTTGTGATGCTTGAGAAGCTAAACTTTAGATATACAATAGTTATGACTTAAGACTCCTCAGTTCTTTTTTCTGTTGTCATTTCTTCCTCCATCTGCTAGAGCTTGCAGGGTCTCATACATTAGCCTCATATTAACAAGCTTTTAACTTTTTCTGAAGGGTTGATCTGCAAATATATGTCAGATTTCCTCCCTTTTGTAAATACCTAATTAATATATCTGAAGTTTAAGTACACATTATTTTCTCAGACTGCCAAATAAAAGCCCCTACTTATCCTTAAAAACAATTTGTAACATTAAAAGCTGAAAACAGGGAGAGAGAATTTGGGAACTAAGTTACAGGCATGCAACAAAACCTGTACTGTGGCTGTTCATAAAGATTTTCTAGTACTTAAAGTGGTTTTGGTATAATTTAGTTTCTTGGGCCAATGACGTATTAATTGCTGACCACATCAATATTGGAAAGAGTAGAATTACTACCCTGTAAATAAGCAACCTTATTTAAGCACATGAAGCCCTATCAATCCCTGCTCCATTTTAGTTAGGGTTATTTGACAGAAAACCACCAGCAAGTTCAAAAACGCTCAAGCAGGCAGAAATTAGAAAGGCAAAAAGCTACAACTATTGCAAAAGCTCAGACAAGCAAACTCCAAGATGTGCAGCCCAATCAAATTTATATTGTGTTTACTTGACCTGAACAGCACAGGGGCCTCAGCCATAGTGTGGTGAAAGTTTCCAAGAGCTGACAGATGCAATCAAATACCAAAAGCCCTATTCCCTGTGGTGTCAGGCCTCTAGCACAATTTGTACCATTAAAAATTCATCTGTTTCTATGTTCACTGTGGACATGACTGGTAAAGCTAGCTACAAATACAAAACTGAAGTAACGAGACAGTCACTTTTAATTGTCAATTCCTCTTCATTTGTGAATAAGATTAAACATGACACAGCTAAACCAGGAGAGATGGGGAGGGGCAAAACCAATTCTTTCCTATTTACCATCAGCTCAAGTAAATACAAATTCCAGATACCTACAGTAGGCATTTGGGAAGTCCAACTTTATTAAAATTACCTAGTTTTTAGCATTTTAACATCCTTAAATACAGACTGTATCATTGAGAAACACAAATCCAAATTGTTCTTTTCCCAGTAAGCACTGGACATTTCAGTGTTCTACTAGCAAGTTGTTAACTTTATGGCTGTGTTTTATTGTGAACCAGAGAAATTAAAATGGAACCTTTAAATTGGGAATTAACAAGCAACCAACCATAAAAGCATGTCACAGGCCAGGGAGTCCCTGAAGCAGCACACAACTGCATTATACTGACTGGCATCAAGCATCTCACTTCTACAACTGACAACTCTTCATTTATGGAAAAAGCCTTCAACGAGCATTTTGAATGAATGAAAAGGACATTCTTAGCATGCCTCGAATGAATGCAACAATAAACCAGATAAAGTTGGACTTCAGAGTCAAAAGCGTACTGAGCTTCCACAGAGGACTGACTTTCAAAATTTCAGGCATGCAGAACAATTACAAGGAAAGTACTGACAACTGGCATTTTGATAGCTGCTCGCAGCTATATTTAACACAAGAAACACTTCTTTTAAAACAGTTTAACATTCTGTAGTATGGAAATCTGCTGCATTTCCAATTTTTTTTCTTTATGCCTCCAGAAAGAAACTGGAATGATATGCTTGAGAGTAGCCCCCAAAGTAACACCTTTAGTTCTCAGTACCTGATGGGCTCCAGTGACAGCAGCCATGCAGAGGCTGGGTTTTTCTTCACCATTCTTTAATTTAGCAGAGGTACTTTTAAGTGAAAAGCAAATCAAAGCTTCACTCATACTCATTTCACGATCTCAACCCAGTCCTGTATGCTGGGAGTAAGAAGACACTGTGCCAAGTAGCAAACTAAACTTCTATGTATAAATAAAAGTTTTATTAATACGGACTGCTATAAGCTCTGAAATAAAGTCCACCTGACCACATGGATAACTGCCCACTCCATGGCCTATCCCTTACAAGATCCAAATGCTCTGTTTCCTCTGCTATTGTATGATCATGAGTTTAAGCTAAAATGTAAAGACTCATTAGACTCCAGAATCCATGTATATTTCCATTTTATTTGATTTGAAACTTTTACAGGGTTTTCTTGAACTGCCAGAATTCATGCCCAAAAACCTCAAAGGTGGTACAATGGACAGTCTCATCTACCCTTCACACAGGAGACTAAAACTCTATTCATGTGCTTTAGCGATCTCAATCTCATTAGAGCATCAGGAAAAGCATTTTAAGACTTCACACCTCTACCCCATCAAGTGACATGTCCATTTACCATAAATTCCACAGAAATTGTGACAACAGTTTTGCTGGCAACAATGGATTTTCAAGGAAGATACATGGCTCAGAGTCCAAGGTACTGGTATCAGTCTTTCAGCGTGGTTTTGTTTCCAAATGAAGTCTCCAACTTTAGGAATAGTCTCTTGAGCCCTCTCTTTAATAGCAGCTTCTAGCAGAATTTTTATAGACAGTTAATTCTGCAAGGGGCAAGGCCAGTTTTAGTCTGTGCACAAAAGAACCAGGTGAAACCCCAGCCCCACTGAAGTCAACAGCAAAATCTGCATTGGCCTCAGAGAAGTAAATTTAAAGCAAGTCAGCAGTTAGTTAAAGGGAACCCAACTGGGTGATTCCTGAACTATCCTTATCTTCTGCACATACATAGTACTCCCACACATGTAAGCAAGCTTTGTTTTGTTCCCTTGTTTTTCTTGCCATAGGCAACTCTTATGGGTGTTGGGTCTATTTTTTGGCATTTACTCTGAGAAACCTCAACACTGGAGCACACCACTATCGTACTTCATTTTGCTTCAGGTGTAAAAATTCAGAGAAGAGAAAAAGTTACAGCAGAACACTTCTGGTACTTGACAGGTTTGGTTCACTGAAACAGTTACAGGCAATGTCCTATATTCCTAGTGTACCAGTGCCATTTTGCCTACTTCCACTAAATTAAGTAACTTAAAGAAGTCCCTGCCTTCCATCATTACTAAATTTTCTGACTGTGAATAAACACCATTTATGAGTCATACTTGGAGGATTGCTACCTCAGAGAGCTGCATGCTTCACAGAAGTAGCCAAACAAATCAGGCTTACCAGCTTCAGTTCTCACTCTGTATATTAAGTTATTCTGTTTATCAAGTCAGCATCACTCCTCAACAAACAAATAATTGTTTTTTATAGAAGATAGTTTTCATTTAGTATCACTACTGCCACATACCTCATTTTTAAAGGACAAATTCTGAAGAGTGCAGTTGGGAGTCTGGATACCTCTGTGTCAAATCAACTCTTAAGTTTTAGTGCTTTAGGGTGAGAAAGACAAACTTCATGACAAAAACCAAAATAAACCCTATTTCACTACAACATCTTATCATTGTTTAAATATACTGCAAATTGATATCAGAAACAAGGCAAGCTTTTTTTTTGTGAATAATACTAGAAAAAAAATGCTTAAACAGACAACTTTGAAAATGGCTAATGCAAACAAACCATTCAAACCCATCATTCCTCAAATCTGATACTGAATGAGTTTTAATTTGTTTTGCAGTTTCTTCCGTACAGCACTCTAGAAAGGTAAACAAACTACAGCTCTGTGGTACTTGGATAGTATGAGTGGTATGGGACGCTCCAGAAGTCTCTAGTAGGCTATGGCTACACATGACAGGATTCCTCAGAAGGGGAACGAACAGGTTTGTCATTAAGGTCACTTAAATCTCTGTTATAGCAAATTGGAACCAAATGGCTGACTTCTGCAGGATTTCTGACAGGAATCCAGTAGAGCTGGTTTCAAGTTTCAGATGGCCACTAAAACAGCTGTAACCTTCTCTTCCAGAAGTTGTGATCCACATGGTGTCCACAATGAGTGCATCAAGTCTGAGGTAGTCAACCTTTACGAAGGCTCAGTATCTGAACATAAAAAGATTTTGAAATGACCACTGGCTGTAGGTATCGTTCTGAGCAATTAAAGAACACTGATGACTCTTGTTCAATCATTTACATTAATTTGCCCCCTATCCAATGGAGAAGTCGCAACATATTATGCTTCCATAGTGGAGGAGAACCAATCACTTACGTCAAAGTAGTCTGCACTTGCTGCAGCAGATCCAGCAGAAATAAGGTGGCATGTTCGTCATAGCTGTTAGCTGTAGTTCAGTTACCTCAGTAGAAGGGTTACCAAAAAAGCATTCCTTAATTGTAATGTGTGGGCGGCTCTACTGATCCCCAAGCACAGCATACTGGTTGTCTAGCTGAAGTTTAAGTGCCTGGTTTTTTGAGACCTCATCCCTACCTCTAGTTTTGTATTTTACTACTTCAAAGCTCTTCTCTATTTCTTTATCCCTATGGGAAAATAAACGTAATCAGTAAATATCTTATCACTAACTTGTGAATTGTGAATTTCTAGTCCATTTCCACCCCATCCCAACAAAAACATTATGAACACAGAACAAATACTAAGATCTAGAGTTTAACAGAAGACCTAAACATTCCCAAGCAAATCTTGTAAAACCTTATCTCCAAAATACTAGTACAGTTTAGATTAAGTTCTAAATGTCAGTATTAACACTCTCAAAGTACATTTAAATACGTTTATGAAAAATAGGTTCTAGAAAGCAGAAGTTATTTTCTAGAATGCTCATTCAGAATTTCCTCTTGGTTCAATTTGCATCATTCAAACCATAAAGCATCATTGACAGCATGTCTCCTTTGCTACACCAAAAAATACCCAGAGGAAACAAAGCTTCTCCTAAGCTGTATTAAACAGTAACACAGCAAGCAGGGGGAAAAAAAACCAGACGAATAACAAAAAACACCCAAAATCCCCCAAGTGAATTAGGTATTGGCCTAGCCATCTCTTCTACTGGAAATAAGGTTATGGAAAGATCAGGATTCAAAAACATAGTGGGACTCAAGTCTTCAGCACCACATAATACAAAACACTTCACCAAAATTGGGGGAGCTCGTCACTGTAAATCACAGCTCAGACAGCAAGTGTATTATTTGTATTAAAGCCCACTCCTCCACTTAAACCACCTTCACATCTCTAAGAAGGCTGTGTGCTCAGGACTTCCTACATCCATTTACTGAATGAAGGAAGTAACACAGAACCTCACCATGGCTAGTGCTGGGGAACCAGATGCTGTCAATAGCAGAAATGTTCAAGGAAATCCTTCAGCCATCAGAGATAGCACAACTGGCAGTCTTGTTTAGCTAACTCACTGGGCTACATCCTGTGAAAGTTATTTCACCGGAATAGAATTGTAAGATACATTTAAGACGTCTTAGTTATTTCTTTCCTCTACAGAAAGATTGAGGCTTAAGGGCTAAGTCAAATTAAGAACTTAGAGAAGGCAGTTAGAAATGTCTCTCAGGGAATCAGTGGAATGCACTTACTTTCGACTGTCTACGAGCTTGGCGGTGGACTGCAGTGAGGGGAACTGCGTGTCACTATAGATCTCTGGTGGTCCTTGCTGTGCTCTCCGTGGCCGCCCGCCCTCCCTGGCACCGGGCGGCCGGTACACGCCCCCAGTCTGCACTGGCTCTGGAGTTTCTGTAACTAGGTAAAACAACAAGATTCACACATGAGAACAAGTTCGCATTTATAGCTGAAAAAAGCCTGAAGCAACCAACAGACAACCCAACCTCCACATAGGAAAAATGAAAAGAATCTTACAAGTATGTTTTTCCACCTTTTAAGCTTTGGAAACAAGTATTTTAGACAAGGCAGGAACTCCCACGTCACCTTATTTAATGTACACTCAGTGAAATTGAAAGGTGGCTCCATTGTATTGCCTCGCAAAGTTTACAGAATCATAACTACTAATGAGAGCCCCATGCTTCTCACTGAAAATTTATTAACAATAATTTGAAACACATTTAAAACAGATTTAAACACAAAATTATACAGTTGCCCAGTTTTATTTAAAGCATCTCTCCAGATGCAGAGGGGACTGTCTAAATTGTTTGCATTTAAGGTAAAAATCTAAGATGAAATAACACTAATTAGCTTCACCTCCTTGCCTGTATAAACAAGAAAGAACACAGAAGGCTATTTCTCAATTAATTTCTCAGTGGAAAGAATATTCTGAACTCAGATCACGACTAAATAAGTAGTTTATCTCCACTGATGTTAATAAACAGTATTTAATAAAAAGCTGAAGTCCTATCCTAGTTAAAACAATCAATTTTCCAATGTAATGTTTTCAGTACTCCAAACCTGATTTGAAAAGTGTACTACTAACTGCTACATTACATCAGGTACTGGCTGAACATCACTGACGTGTTAAAGCAGTATTTTTAGATCAACAGAAATGCTTCCAACAGGTATTTCACAGTTTGCAAAGCAGAGGGATCTCCTGCAAAGACAGAATGCTTCCCCCCTGCCCCTCTGAAGTGGAAATAAAAAAACCCCTTCCCACCTGTGTTTTAAAGTATCTGACAGATACTTTAAATTCAATTCAGTTCCTCAGATCCCTCCACAGGAAGATTTCCTTGATGGCTAGCATGCCAAACGAGCATGTTAGAGGGTGTCAGAACAGGAACTGCTCATTGAGCTCTACCCACTGAGCAGCTTAAATCAACTTGATACACTTCTGATCAGAAAAAAACCAAGCCTGAGTTAAATTTACCAATTGGTTCAACGACAGGGGCTGGTGGAGGAGCCGACTTGTTCCAAGGACCAGATGATCTGTCTACACTACCACCACCAGTCTCTTCCCAATTGTCACCAGGTTCTTCTCTTTTTTCACTTTCATCATCTTCTTTTTCACTGTAAGAGAGAAATGATGAGTAGTATCTTACAAACAGAGGTTTAAGATATGCCAGAGATTATACAATCCTCATAAAACAAGATTTCATGGCTGCTGAAGAAGATACCAAATTAAACCAGACTACATTAGTCCTGTAATCGTTGAACTGGCAATTCCATCTGAACAATTTCTGGCATGCTGCTACAAAACTTGGCAACAGAGAAGGAAAAAAGCTCCTAAAAAATAAAGACAAATTCAAGTTGAACTAAGTGATCAAAGAAACTGGTATCTTATTTTGAACATAAAGGCTTTTTTCTTACTAAGACAGTCATGCATTTGCAAGGGATGAGAAGACAAGGCAGGGAAGATCTACAAGTCCAGCTTCCATAAAATGCCTTAATCAAGAGGAAGAAATAGTATAGTGGTGAAAGAAAGCAAGTCCTAAGCTCACTTTCCCTATAACCACAACCACCTGAGAAACATTCTTATCTGTATGGGTAATATATCTACAAATACAGATTATTTTTAAAAGCAGACAATCAAAAAAAGCACAAGAAAAAAATGTCATTTTTTCAAAGATAAACCCAGTGTAAAAGCTTGGCTGTATTTTACTTAGACTATTTTATTTTGCACAGTTATAGTCAGAGACCCAAAATATTTTGCTAGTCAAAGCTACTACAGAACGCTGTGGGGTAGAATGTGTAAGCTTTCTGTGTAAGTCATGGTCAGAGAACAGAAAAAAATGCCTGCAAGTAGCCTTTCACTGTTCATCCAAACACAGTAACAATCACAGTAAGGTGGTTCAAGGGCCTAAACACATCACTACCCTATTTTAAACGACAGTCAGAAGCAGATGTCTACAGACTTAACTACAACAACAGAGCAAGCACAGGCAGCATCTCACCCCCACCAGACACTGTATCTTTGTTTCAGCAAAGAGATCTCCAGAGATGGATAATTTATAACCTCTAGTGGGTTTTTCTTCCATTTACTTCTCCACTCTTCCCTTGAATCCACTAACTGAATGGCTACAAAATCCTGTGGCAGAAACTTTCACAGGCCTGAAAATCTGCCACAGCATGAAAAGCATTTGAAATGCTGGCCTTTGACTGGAAAACCAAAGTACTGGCTTTTCAGTCAAACACACCAGCAGTCAGTGAAGCCACAGCCCGCTGGTTGTCTAATCAGACATGTGATTACCCACTGTGACACTTCAATGCCATGGACAGCTTGTGGGACAAATTCATGGAAATGGCCTAAAAGGACTAGTTAACTGGAAGGAGCAGGGGAAATGTTGTGATCCAAAAAAAGCAAGTAATTCCAAAAATGTCAGACCAGCTCAAACAGTGAAGAAAGCATCTATTGCAGTGGTTACAGGTAAGCTGATTTTAAGATGACGTTATTTTGAACATCAATATCTGGACAATGAAGATTATCTGACATTCTCAGTCTACAACTGAGGTAATAAAAACCCTTTTCTGACCTGATGAAACATTTTTCTTAACCAGGACAGACATAAGTAGACTTATTTTGGACCAGACAAAAGGAAAAATCTAATGAAAAAAATGAACAAGGAATTGTGGATTAGATTCATAAATGCAGTCCTGTGAGATCTTATCATGAGACACTAATGTTACCAACTGTAGTTTTTGTTCTTTTGAAATACAAATGCAATGGTTCAGGAATTTGCTCCCCAACTGAAGATGCTCAGTAGATTGAGTCAGATATCTTTACAGCAGTCAAATGATTCAGAGGAAATTACTATCCTGCACTCCTCTGAGAAATTCCTACTTGACTATCTTTATGGAGGGGAATGTTAAGCATCTGTAATAAAAAAAAACTTGAGCCCCAAGTAAAGCAGATAGATCTAGAATATGAATAGAGATTTAGAAAATAAAGAGAACATTGGCAGAGGCCAGTCAAGCTTATGTTACCCAGCAGCAAACTTGTGTACTATCAGAAACATATCAAACCTCTCTTTAACGGGACTCCATGGAGAAAGCTCTGAAGAAAAAACCCATCGTTTTAGACATTAGTAATGATTATACTGTGGGAAAAAAAAAGGAAAAAGAAAAAAAAAAAAAGAAGAAAAAATAATACCTTATTTGCATGGACTGAACTCTAAGACCACTATAATCAATTTCTTCCTTCTGCTCAAACTCCTTCCAATCATCCTCTTCCTGTAAGAAGAGAAAAATGTAAGTTGTCACCTTCTCTGGAACCAAAGTAGAAAAGAAGAATATAACTAAGACAATACAAAGAAAACTGAGGCTGAAGGTACAGTTCTAGGAGAAACCAAACGGTGTGCCCCGCTGCCAAGAGGGGAAAGGACTGCAAGCCCTCATCCCCTCACTTACTGTATGTCACTTGGGATGCACCTGAGAGCTGACTTTAACTCACTAGAACAGCTAAGAAATGCCCCAGCAAAAAGTCATTCAAGTGAAATAAAACCACATCATTTTAGCAAAGCCCCATAAGGAAGTCAAGGGACAACAAGAAGTGTGGAACAGGACCATGCAGTCATGACCAGGGAAATACAATGGCAAGACCTCTCCCTTTCTCTAACAGTAAGCTTTTATGACAGCTTGAATGCACACAAAGCTTTAGATTTACTTTTCCATCACCTATTTCATGAGCCAAACAAAAAAGAACATTTGGAATAGCTTACAAGGGACTTATGACAAAGATTAGTTCTAAATAATAAAGTACATTTGACTTTTTTACATTCACAACCACATTTACAGTCTTTTATCCTCAGCAATGTTTTTGTAACAGTAACGAGGCCAACTTCAAAACCACAGCAATCTTAGTACACAAAGTATGTGTATCTTCGAAGAGAATCACTTTAGGGTTTTAAAATGGGAGTTTGTTTGGGGGAAGAGGGACTCACCTAAGTGGACTCAATTTTGTCCTACTGTGTCGTTAGGAAATTCTGGGATTATTAAGGTAGACCAAAAATGGACCAGAACAGATGAGCAGTCCTCCCATGTTCCCAGTCCCAGCTTTAAGACACACATAGCCTAATTAGTAGTTTACATAATTCCTAGACTCTACGTGAAATGCAGTTATATTACTCCAAATAGGAAGACCTTGCAAGCAAGGTCTGTCAAAGGCACAGCCCCCTTTCCACTGAACAGCTGAAAATAAAGCTGCTTTTAGAGCCTTGTGCTGGGATCTTCTACAGAGTCAATCTCCAGCAGAAAAACTTAGACCTGCTTTAGAGTAACAGCAGAAGTAGGAAGTGACCTCATGTTAACTGCACTGTCTGCTGAAGATTCAGTCTTCTGGAAGAGCACAAGTCTACAGCTCTAGAATCTTTTAGATTTCTTATATCCCCATCTCCATGGAAACATTAGTTTCCAAGATAACATAACTTTCACATTTAATGACTTTTGTTTCTAATCCAAGTACCAGCTTCAGTCAAAGCCAGGTAATATTTTGCAAGCAAGTGAGCAGAAGAGCAGCTGAAAGATTACCACTGACCTTGATCTACTTAGAAAGCTACTGCACATGTCAAACTCCCCAGGTTAAACATTAGGAAACAGCAGAGCATTTCTTAAAATTCATTTTGAAATATACAGCATTAGAGCTCTTATAACTGCTTCTAGTTGTAGTAATCAATCTAGCACAGCAAGAAAATATTCTTAAATCACTGATCCTCTATGCAGGCATGAGAAAGCAAGGTATCTGACTTCCAAAAACCCTTTCACAAGCCATCTTTGTATGCTTGGGGAGTATAATGTCATAGGGATAAAGACCCGAATTGTAGCAGTAAGACAGGGAACAGATCGTCAGAGTACTACGTGCTGAAGCCTCCAAAGGAACCAAGAGGCAAAAAAAGCAAACCAGAAATAAAGAAATAAAAGGCGCAAGTAATTTTTTTGTCCTATCTATCCTGTCTACAGCAGACAAATATATAACAAAGGTACTGCACGTGTCAAGCTCCACAATTCAAAAAACATCAGGAAACAACAGAGTATTTCCTAAAACTAATTTTAAAATATACACCAGTAGAGCTCTTATAACTACTTCTGGTTTCATTGTTTAGGTGCTGATGTTGTGGCCAGGGGGCCAAGGGCAGAGGAAGAAACAGAGCTACTAACTCAGCTACTGACGTCTAAGCTTCTCCTGCATTCTCACCGTTTCACTGTAATACGCTACCAAAAAAAAAAATAAAAAATTACTGGCAGCAAAACCCTTCCTGGCAACGAGGCACAGAGATCGGTGGACTCTAGGGGAATCTTATCGCCAAGGTCCACAGGCCACGCTGCACAGCCCCAAGTGGTACCTGACGCAAACCTCCGGTTCCGGCCGCAACACCCAGAAATCTGGGAGTGTCGGGCTGAACCACAGCTGCAGAACGAGACGGGGCCCCTCTTTCCCGCCTCCCACAGGGCCGGGACTGCCGGCGAAGGCTCCCCCCACCCCGCCAGCAGCAGCAGAAGCAGCGGCAGCGCCCGCCCGGCGGCCCCGGGGCGGGGCCGGGAG